>LPNX010324947.1:65370-155651 GCA_001517045.1 Pseudotsuga menziesii | reverse complement strand
CAAATAATGGTACTTCAATTACGGACATTCATCAAATCCACATAAGTAACTAATATATGTAAATGTAGACTCGTATATATAAATTTATATGTAAATGTAGACTTCGTGAACAACTAGCAGCTATATGTTAATGTGCATGCTGTGTTCCCAGCACATATAGTTAGTATATGTTATGCAAATGAGATGCAACTAAGTTACAAGCTAAAATATAAATCATAATTAAAAAAGAGAATTATTACATCAAACTTTTTATCAAAGTATATGTAAATGTAGACTCCTTGAACAACTAGCAACTATATGTTAATGTGCAAGCAAAAATATAAAGACAAAATATAAATCACAATTAAAAAAGAGAATTATTACATCAAACTTTTTATCAAAGTATGAGAGGGTTGATCTGTATGATTCAGCAAAGGTCCTTAACCTTTTTATGTTTTTCCAATCAAGATACGTGAAATCCATATCAAAATCAAGATGCATCAAATCCATATTATGGAAATGAAATGCAACTAAGTTAAAAACAAAAATACAAGACAAAATATAAATCACAATTAAAGAAGAGAATTGTTAAGTCAAACTGTTTATCAAAGTATGAGAAGGTTGATGTGTATAATTCCACAAGTGCAGGTCCTTATATCACCAGATTGAACCTTTTTCTGTGCTTCAATATTGTGATTCAACAGCATCCTTGTCTGCTATCCCTCACAATTTCCCTTCACGTTCACCTGGGCTACTCTGTCTTTCCCTGCGAAACCCATTCACACACAAGTCATGGACACGGAGTAAACTCTCAAACATCATTTACAGAATACGACCAAAACAAATAGAAAGAAGTAATAAGACGATACATTCAGGATTGAATCACTTCATCAACAGGGACACCTTTTGTTTTTGGTTATTGTGTAACACTATGTTACCAGAAACGTGACGGAGGGTTGTGTTTCTTTGAGAAAATGGAATAGAAACGGTAACGGAACGAAAAAATGCTATTTTTTATGGTCGTTTCTGTTTCTAGAAGAAAGAAACCGTTTATTAAGAAACCATTCCGTTTCAAGAAGAAAGAAACCGTTTTTTAAGAAACCATTCGTTGCGCACAACGATTCCTGTAGGAACGATTTTCTGTTTCTTGGGGAACTAGGTTGGGTGTCTATCGTTTCTTTGTTAATTTGTGATCTCTAGGTATTGATGAATGGTGGGTAGTTAGTCACGATCACTTAAAGATTGTACGCATAGATGATAAATTTATGGAGGATTGAGTGCTGCATAAGGAAACCTACTTTGATTAAGGTCTTTGTGAAGCACAAATAACAAATGTATCTGCAGCTATGAAGTTTGCGATTGAGGTGGTGTTTGTAGCAGAACCAAGTGCTGGGGTTTTTGTGAAGCACAAATAACAAATGTATCTGCAGCTCTGAGGTCTGCGATTGAGGTGTTTGTCAAGAACAAATAACAGAACCAAGTGCTGGGTGGTGACACTAGTTTGAAGAATCAACAGAACCCTAATTTCCAGGTATCTATCTTAACTCGAAAATTTAGAATTATCTGAGTTTCTGGGAAAAATACATTGGAGGCAAGCATTTGTAATCTATTTTTGGAATGGGAGGGGAGAAGAAATTTGAATGAGCTTCCACTATGTGGAACACATATGTAATAACATCATGTGAGATGTGTCCAACTTCCAATATGGATGTAGCCATAAGATTTAGCTCTCCATCGTGTGAGAGGTGATCGAAATCTTGACTATATAAAACTATTTAAAAAACGAAGACTATGTTTTGAGTAAATATTTGTTCAGTGATGTTTCCAAGAAAGGCGGCACAATATTTAATAGATCCAATGCCCAGGTTAATTAGTTGGTCTGCCCCTTTCATATATTTATTTAAAAATAAATTTTTTTGTTTTTACCTACCAATGGAAACAAAACAGTGCAAAAGGGGAAGTCCCACTTGTCATGTTGAAACCATTGATTCATGAGCTTACTATAATACTTTTGTCTCTTCGGTATAATACAACTCTCATTTTGTTGGTCAAAACCATCTACAGGGCGGGAGAGCTTATGCTGTCAACTGCTAATCTTGATGTGTTTTATTTGCTGAGCGTGGGTTGATTTATGAATTTGATTCAAGCCACACTATTAAGGAACATCTATGGACTCCTAGTTCATCAATGGGATGCTAATTTCTCATTTCAGAAATTGGAATTGGAACATGTTGCATCATTTTAAACAGGTCTGTTAACCATATTATTTTTAAGCATTTTCTTTTAAGGAGTTTAGAAAAGCTTTTAGGAATTTGGATTATGATGAAATAAAAACTTATTTATTGTTTGTTAGTTGTTTCTCAAAATTTTATTTTGTGGATTTCACTCTTCTCTCTATACTTTAGAAACAAAAAAAACAGGGCATGTGGAATCCTTACTCATTGCTTATAATAACTTCTTTCAATCATCGGGGGATGTGAACCTACATTAATATTAATGCCAAAATTTTTGCACTGTATATATTTATCAAGAGCCTTACCAAGAACTGTGAGGTAGAAGAATTTAGTGGCTTAGATTATACTCATAGTCAGAATTGTTACATCATTTCATGTACATGTGCCAAGTCCTTTAAAAAATATTTTTAAACACAAATTCCATATTTTGAAAAACAAATGACTCTTAATTGTTAAAGCCCGTCTGAGAGGATGTAAAAAGGTTTTATTGTTTCTGGTAGTGTGAAATGGAAATAGAAATAGAGTATTGTCAATCAATTTTCTTTGAGTGAAATTAAAAGAAAGCCCCATTTAAATTTATATGATAGCAAATAAAAATAACAATAGCAAGTAATTTATATTTATACTAATAATAATAGCAAGAAAAATTAAATATGGTTATAACTCAAAAAAAAAGGTTGTTCCAGATTTAATACATTGCATTTCTTGTAACACTGGGACTAATGAATAATACAAATAATGACTACTATACTAAATAGAATAGATATTTTTCTCTTTACTAATTTATTATGATCCAATTTATTTTGTAGTGGAAATAAAAAGTGTCACACTTCTGTATTTTTAGTTTTATTGTTTTTCTCTCCCCTCTTTCTTGTATGCGAAACCTGTAAACTCCATTTCTCTTACCGTTCCGTTTCCCCTTTGTCATTTCTGGTAACAAAGATTGTGTTTCGGTCTCTTTATCGGCAACTATCGGATCCTTCTCAAATATACCGACTCCCTTAGCAACCAGCAACAATGGGATCCTTAAATATACCGCCGACTCCCCGGGATGAATCCATGTATGTTATGCAAATGAAACTTGAGGAGTTCATGATGACTCCACAAGTCCAGGATGATTCCACAAGTTCATGAAGGTTCATGATGACTCCACAAGTTCTTAAAGGAACAAAATCGGCTTGAATCCAAACTGAAAATCAAGATTGAAAACAAACCTCACTGCTATCACCAGATTGAACCCTTTTTGTTCTTCATTTTGATCCAACATCATCCTTATCTGCTATCCCTCCAGTTTTCCTTCACGTTCGCTTTAGCTGCTCCGTTTTTCCTTGCAAAACCCATTATTCATACACAAAGTCACTGTCACATTGCATAGTAAAAATGAAAAGCATACACAAAACAGAAAAAAACTGAAACATCATTTACAGAATACAATCAAAACAACAAAACAAAAAGAAAACAAATACAAAATAACTAAAAAAGAAACTGAATTGACTCTTCGATCTCCATAGCTCCTAAATTCAGTCATTTTCTCCATACTTCGGAATCAAAAATAAAACTGAATTCATGCTTCGATCTCCATAGCTCCTAAATTCGCTCCCCTTCTCAATACTTGAACTTGTCGTCTCCTTTTATATCTTTTGCTGCTGCATTTCACATTACTTTCCGATCTTTTTGCTTTAAACGGCTATAAAGTTTCCTTTAACAGTTTAAAGCAAAAAACGAAAGTCTTTTTGGTCTTTGTGTAGATAAAAACCAAAAACTTTTTTTTTTTATTTGATTTTTCATAACAGGTTTAAAAAAAAACAAAATAAAAAACTTTTGCTGTTTGCATTTTCCTCAGGGCCGTTAAAGAAAAAACCCAAAACCAAATTTGTCTCAATAATATTATAATATTTTTTTAAATAATATGCTTAAAGGGTTGTGAGACTCCTTTTCATTTTCATTGGACTATCATTGAGAAAGATTTTCATTGGACCATCATTTAATATTGCATAGGGTGGTGTTGGATCCGAATTGTAGGGAATTTGTGGTTGTTATGACATATTCCCCGTTCCTAAATTCTAGCTACAGGAAATCGCAGGGAATTTGTATATCTGTATATGACATATTCCCTTTAGCCATACACTCCGGTGCAGAGTATAACGGAGAAGTCAAAGGCTAGTGTTCGTTTTTAGTTTCAAGAATGCAGAGTTTTCCATGCTGATAGCATAAATTCGAACAACAATATGTCCAAGATCCTGCGCATGATAGCTATTCTCACAATTCCACCCGGTAAGGATCTCTATTCAAGGTTTAACTATCTATGTATGACAGATAGATAGATTTATCGAATAGATAGATAGACAGCGGAGGTATTGAGTCACAGAGGAGGACCAAAAGATAAAGATAGAGAGGGTTTCTCTGGGGGTTCCTCTCCCGAGGAACCGATTCTTATCTTCTGGCTTTTTTGTTTAGTCTCTTTATATCGTTTTTCTGGGATTTGATCTCGGGACGGATTCTTTAGTCTCTGTTAGAAAAAATCGGTATGATATCCAAGTTTGACAATCGAGTAAACGATTACAACAATGTGTAAAAGTCCCGTGAAATGGCCATGTGAGGTATGAACAATTCTTGAAATTTCTTCAGAACCTAAAGATAGAAATAGGGTTTCTCTGGGTTGGTCTTCAGATGACCGATTCTTTATATAGCTTTTCTAGGATTTGACTTTCGAGCCCACTCAAGGAAGGCAGCGTCACAATTGCTGCAATGACTTGTGAGTGTCGAAGCTGCTGACTGTGGATCGAACCTTTACCCTGGGCTCTGTTCTTGTTTCCTTGCTTATTTCAGTGAGTAATTTGTTTTTTAGGGCTTTGTTGTTTTTAACATTAAATTGGGCATTTCTATTTTTTCTGGCAATTACTCGCACTTACTATTTCTGTGTGTTGGTGCCTATGAGTGTAAAAATCCTCTACCACTGTGGATTCAACCTCCGACTCTGATCCTGTTCTTGTTCTTTGCTTATCCACTATGACAACCTTAATGTGATTTTAATGAAAAGCTACATGTTTTAAGAAAATCTTTCTTTTCATGGTGAGACATGTTCATAGAATCCATGGAAAAAGTACATATGTTTAAGAATTGAAATACATGACTAGTATAACATTGAAATACATGACCATTGACTAGTATAACAATGGCTAAAATATAAACTGTAAAAGGAAAACAGTGAAATGAAAACAACATAGAGCTTGAATTTTAATGGAAAGGTTTCTAAATCCAATCACACTTAATTCAGTTTAAAAAAAACAGTAATATAAAGATACAGTTTGAATATCAGATTAAAGAATTCTCAATCTAACCAAATGCTTATTAATTTAAAGGCTTCTAAAAAAAGCGATGTACTTGAATAACGAGCATTCAGCAAATTTACAAAACCAACTAAGAATACTTAATCACAGGCATTCATGTAGACTAGCTTAGTTTGTTAATGGTTTTTGATATTTTGTTTATGGTTTTTGAAAATCAAGATTGAAAACAAACCTCACCGAAGAAAAGATTAATAAAAAAAAACATATCACCAGATTGAACTCTTTTTGTTCTTCATTTTGATCCAACTGCTTCCTTATCTGCTATCCCTCGCAGTTTCCCTTCAAGTTCGCCTCGGCTGCTCTGCTATTCCTTGCAAAACCTCACTGTCACATTGCATTGTAAAAATGAAAAGCATATACAAACTGTCACATTGCATTGTAAAAATGAAAAGCATACACAAAACAGGAAAAAAAAAACTGAAACATCATTTACATAATACAATCAAAATAACAAATACAAAATAACTAAAAATGAGACTAAATTGGCTCTTCGATTTCTATAGCTCGTAAATTCGCTCCTCTTCTCAATACTTGAACTCGGAAAGAAAACAAAATTCACTCTTCGATCTCCATAGGTCGTAGATTCGCTCCTCTTCTGAATACTTGAACTTGTCTCCTTTTATATGTTTTGCTGCTTGCATTTCACATTAGTTTCCTATCTTTTTGCCTTTTGCTCTAACGGCTGTAAAGTTTCCTTTAACAGTTTTAAGAAAAGAGCAAAAAAACAAAAGTCATTTTGGTTTTTCTTTAAAAAAAAGCAAAAAACAATTTTTTATTTGATTTTTTATAACAGGTTTAAAAGAAAATCTAAATAAAAACTTTTGCTGTTTGCGTTTTCCTTGGAGTCGTTTAAGAAAAAACGAAAAACCAAATCTGTCACCAGAAAAGAAATTAATAATAATAGCTCATGCCTGTTAATATTGTAAGTTATTTTTTTAAATAATATGCTTAAAGGGTTGCGGAGACTTCTTTTCATTTTCATTGGACTATCACTGAGAAAGATTTATTTAAGAAAAAAGAATTTAAATTTTTCATTTTCATTGGACTATCACTGAGAAATATTTATTTAAGAAAAAAGAATTTAAAGTATGGTTTATTGATGGTGTGTATAATTTTTATTTACTTAAAGTTTTAAGAAAAATATTTTTTACATTGAAAAAAATAAAATAATACATTAATGAGTTTTAAATATCTAACTAAAATAAAATTAATATAAGATTTGGGTGAAATGTCTTTTGTATTGTGTCGTGCTTTTTGGTTTAAGACAATTAATAGGACAAAGATAAAATGTGGGGAATTTTGGCTCTACTTTAGGTTACCATGAAGTCTCATTATGGTTCTTTGAAGGGTTTCAATGGTGAACTAAGGTTTTCAATGGTGAAACATGGGTTTCAATGGTGAAGAGTAAGTTTCAATGGTGAAGTGAAGGGTACAAATGACCTTGTTCTGTAAAGGATTTTTCAATGGTGAAGCGTAGGGTTGGGCTTCAAAGAGTTAGTGAGAGTGGGTTATCTGGGATAACAACTTGGTTTTATATTGAGTCTTGCTGAGGGCCATCAGTGTCTAGAGGTGTGGGTGGTCGTCTAGAAGGTTACGGTGTTTATTCGGGATATCCTCATGTGGGGAAAGCACTTACCTGTTTAGATTAGGGTGAAATATGTGACTGAACCATCACGGGGAATATACCCTAATACTAGAAAAATGACATAGCATGCTTGTCAAATAACAGGTCTTTTTTGTTAGGGTTCTGGGTAAAATGGACCCTCTCACACTATCTTCCCAGAATATTCTTTCGGTGAACTCAAGCCACCTTCTAGAAAACCCCACTTATCTGACAGGTTCCATTCTCCTAGAACAGGCTTCCCTGGTGGTGGGAATATTAATGAATAACCTAGAAAAGGAAGAATTAGCCTGACCAGGAACTGTTGTTGTTTTGGTTGACACTTTGAGCCCTAAAGCCAAAGATGATGAGTCAGTTAAAGCATTTAAGATTCACTCATTTTAAAACATACATTTGAGGGCTCAAAAAAAGAAAATGCTAGGGTTAGACCTGACTTTCAGGAAACCCAGAACAAATTAGTTAAGAAGCCACGAAGGGAAAAGCACAAGCAGTGGAAGCTACGCCTCGATGATGATAGAATGACCCTGGGTAGGGGGATCAGTTTCAAAGGTGTGGTCGAAATGTCGCTAAGGGGTTTAGTAAATTCAGTTATAAGGCTATGAACAGTCAAGATATTGAAGAATGAGCCTCAACAGTTTGGTCTCCAATCCTTGGGTATAGGCCAACCATATATGTTTCTCAGAAAGGCTGGTATGGCTTTGTCTTCAGGACAAAAGTCATTGTGGTGAGGGATATGTTTTGGCACCCAATGAATCCGAGACCCTAAATCATTGTGGTGAGGGATATGTTTTGGCACCCGACGAAGCCAAAAATTCAAGAGTGGGTGGATTCTGAAGCATTAGAGTTTTCATGAGAAGAAAGTGAAGGATCACGATTGAATCCGACAAAGTGGTTGGAGCGATACCTCTATACGGATATTCATGACATTTTCAATTTATGAGTTTCTGATTGTGTTGTATGAGTGGTTGTTGAAGCTAGCAACCTGACGAAAATTTTTCCAAGGGAGAGAATGGATAGAGTTGAATCCTCGACTAATTTAGCGACTGAAGAGTATTAGAAACCCGATGTGGAGGGTTGTTGATTTTTGGGTAGACAGTATTTTGGAGGGATACATTACTGAGTTTGTTGTCAACACAATAACATCATATAGCGAGGCATAAACAAAAGTGTTTCACAGACCACGAGGAAGATACTTGACATCTTTAAAGACTTGGATAAATATGCTTGTATGCGAAAAAGAAATCTTGAGAATAGAGTTCAATGAGTAAAGAACTATATATAAAGACTTGGGTTATGTCGCAGAAGAAGTGCACGAAAAATGGAGGAAAGTAAGCTGAGATGTTCCCTAGAGATAGAGAAACTGCACTAGAAGGTGGATGTCTAAGAAGTGGAAGGAGATTCTGGCCAAGGAAAAGAAGAAGAACTGTAACAAGAAGAGGAATTTGCAGCATAACCAGAGGAGAATACTACGAGTTGACATCACACTCCGACGAAGGTTCTTGCAACAGAGAAGAGGAGTATCAACCTATATCAGAAAGAGAAGAAGAAGCAGAAGCCCCAGATCCAGAGTACGAGTACGACACACCTACGACCCCATGTACATCTTCAGAGGTAAGATTCAAAAACCTGTCTCCTAGTGGATTTGTAAACACAGCTAACAATAATAGTGGAATAGCAGACAAGGGAGTCTTGCTAGCCAAAAATTTTGTCGAGGAGTACCAAGAGTTAATATAATGGCTTGAAAATATATTAAGTTGTCGATATTCAATGGAATGGGTTAGAAGACCCAAAGCAACATTGGTTTCTATGTGAATCCATATGGACTATGCAGTAAGACCAAGATGATGCAATAAATAAGGCATAGATGATTATGATTCTGAGGGGTCGTGCGCTCGATTGGTATATGAAGTTTTATGTGGTTCCAACAGGAGTTGCACAAAAAGCGCTTAAACAAATTCAAGCAGGATTAATAGATGAATTCAGAAAGCCTAAATATGAGTCTCAGTGTACTACAAATATTAAAGAGATTAAGCAATTGCCTACAGAGTCTGTTTGGGACTTTGACAAGAGATTAAGAAATGATTGCTAAAGTAAGCTTTTAGATATCGGACATACAACAAAAGGAATGGTTCATTGCAACGATGTTTCCACACATCCGCATTCTGTTGATGCAATAGAATATTGTGTTGTAGACTGAATCTTTGGAGATAGCAATGAAGTTGGAATCCTCGCCGATTGAAGATTCTGGTGCAGGAATGATGCAGATTCGGTCACAGCTAGATAACCTTACGCTGCAACTCTAGGACATTAAGAAAGGGAAGGACGTCCAAGAATAAATATGGTGTACCAGATGCAGAACTAAAGGACACCACAAGGACAATTTCTGATTGTTCATGAACTATGTCGCAGTAGGAACGCTGAATCTGATAAATGCACAAGGGATACCTTTGTGTAGAATATGCCATACTAGAGGCCATCGGTCGGAAGAGTGTTTGTACTTGTAGATTATTATAAGTATGTCGGCTAATTTGTACTGCAAATTTTGTAAATTCGTAGGCCATGATGAGAAGGATTGTAGAGCTTTACAATTGTTGCAGGAGAAAACAGTGGATTCCTATTTGATGAAGAATGAAGAGAAGATGCAAGTTGAGTGAGCACAAGCTCAATATCCACCATCCCAATATCAACAAAATCCATATCATCAACCCCAATATCAACAAAATCAGATGTGCAGCAACAGTACCCTCAACACTACAACAAATCTTGGAATTAGCGTCCCATTTAGCATCTCTTTTTAGTGTAATTTTTTTTACATTTAGTGGTAAAACTAGATGCTAAATGGGATGCATCATGGACAAAACTTAAAGTGTCTGAAAAAACACCTTTTTTTGCTTCCTAAATAGCATCCTTTACGGCATCCAAAATAGCGTCTCTTTTTTTACTTCTAGAATAGCGTCCAACTTTGCTTCCTAAACAACGTGGAGGTTTGCTTCCAGAATAGCATCCAATTTTGCTTCCTAAACAACGTCAAGGTTTGCTTCCAGAATAGAGTCCAACTTTTCTTCCTAAACAACGTCGACGTTTGTTTCCTAAATAACATCATATTTTGCTTCCTAGCGAGTGTCTGCTTTTGCTTCTTAAATGACACCCTCGTTAGCGCCATATTTGCATCCTTAATAGCACCATGTTAGCATCCAATATTGCATCCATTTTTTCTACCACTTTAGTATCCAATTTTGCACCATGTTTTACTTCCAAATATGTGCCAATTTTCACTTCCAAATTTGCATCAATTTTTGCTTCCTTTTTTGCATCTTGTTTTGCTACCAAAATGACGCCAAATATTTCTTCTATTGTTGCACCATATTTTGCTTCCTATGTAGCGCCATCTTTTGCATCCAAAGTAATGTCTTATTTTTCTACCATATCAATGCCATGTTTAGCTTCATCATTAGTGCCACGTGTTGCATCCTTTTTAATGCCTAGTTTCGTATCTCTCATGTTTTGTTCACTAATTTAGTCGTTTTTAGTAATTTTATATACAAGTTTTGGTCATTTTGTTTGGTCACCTATCTCTTATTTTTTTCTTACTAATTTAGTTGTTTTTAACTGATATTATAGTATCATTAGGGCATGGAGGAATCGAATCACCAACCTCCTGTTTGTAAGGCAGGCACTCTTCCATTGAGCTAGAACCCTTTAAGAATTTGGGAACCTAACTTACAGAGTCCTCTATAATACACAACTTTGAGTATCTAATGGTAAAAAAAGGATGATAGATTGTATTATCTTTAACATGGGATTGATTACGTTCCTTGGTTCTCTATATATCATTATCCTATGATTGTAAAGTTTCTATCATTACAATACCAACATCTGCAACTTGTGAGGCAGTAGCATCATCTTTTTCCTGTGATCTGGTGGTATCATGGACCTAACCTCATTTTGTGTCATCAACTAGTTGAGCCCTCTATAAATGAGAAACAAAATTATCCTCAATTCCTAATTCTATCGTAGTGCCACTCATTCCTCTAAGTTGCTAACTATCATTAACCCAACTACTCAAATGATTTATTGGTCGCCCACTTCAAAGTGTTCAGTAAATATAATCCAAATGGGATGGATTTGAAGTACTTTCAATATTACTCTATGCTACAACCTTATCATTCTCTGCAATCATAGACACATTACATTATATATGTCCTTAAACTATTAATTATAAAGTTTGAATCCAAGAAAAACAATTTATAATCTAGCAGATGTTGAACAACCAGAAATTTTAAAAATTACATATTGCTCAACGAAAAACTGATCTAAATGGGGTAGATCAATATGGGGTAGTAGTCAATATGGTTCAATCACCAAGTGTGAAAACCACAATAGTGATACTCAGCCCCACATACAATAGTAGTCAATATGAATCAGTCACCAAGTGTGAAAACCCCAACAATGATACTTAGCCCCAAAATTGGTACAACTGTAGCAAGGAAAGATAAATTTAGAAAACATAACTTTCATCTCTTTTAACTTTAACACGCCAATGGTCACTGTGTTAAAGTTGGTCCTTGAGATACACTTCATCAAATGCAATGTATATAACATAAACAATAATATAGTACAAAAAACAAACTAATGACCAGCAAATAATAAATAACAATGTCGGTTCATATCTGGTTTGAATCAGCCTTATACTCAGATACTTTTAGGATCAAATCTTGTCACTAAAAGGACAAGATCAACAATGAAACAATTGACATACATTGAGAGAGAAAAGGTTAGGAATAAGGTTAGGCACATACAGTAGTAGTCAATATGACTCAGTCACCAAGTGTGAAAACCCCAATAGTGAGACCTAGCCCCAAACACAGTTAGGCACCAGCAGGATCACAACTAGTTCAAGAAGATTAACAAAAGTCACAACTGAGATCGTAGCAACCCAGCAAGGTCAAGTCAGAGTCCTAACAACCCACAAGAATCATATATCTACACAAACACCTCATAGAGTTCACAACTCAAGTTCAATGAGCACACACAATGGTCACAACCTAGCACATGTGGCATCCAAGAGTCATAGCTCAAGTCTGAACAAACCCAAGTCCCAAGGGTCATGATCTGCTCTAACAAACAACAGAAGGGTCACATCCTAAGTTTGGGCAAGCAACAGTGATAATGACCCAATCTAAGAAGTCACAAAAAATTCACGACATGTCCAAGAGGGCTCAAAAAAGTCATCAATAGTCATGACCTATTAGAGAAAACATCAACATTCTATGGTTCAGTTAAGATAAGGTCAAACAGTCACGGCCTACCCAAGAAGGGTTTTACCTAGTCATGACCCAACTCAAGAAGGGTTCCACACAGTCATGGCCCAACTAGCAACTGAATCATACTTCAAATCTAAGGGGATTAGATCAGTCACATCCCAACCCCAAGGGGATTAGATCAGTCACGTCCCAACCCCAAGGGGATTCTATTAGTCACAACCCTTAACAGAAAGGTGTCTATTAGTCATGGCCTCCCCAAGAAGGGCTTCTATCAGAATTAGTATCCTACAAAAGATTATGCCCATCTCAAGGAAGATCAACACACGTCAAGGAAACCCTTAACAAGCTGAAAAGATTGACACGACTTATTCATAATAGCAACAACTTGAACAGAAAGATGAAAACACTAGCAAGCTGAGAGGAGAGGTGGTGACAACTCAGAGATAGAAACAAAACCCTAGACTTCAATCTATTAGCATCAACAAATCCTAGACAAGTCAAAGATCATATCTTCAAATTTCTCTTGTGAACGCACTCTCTAAAATGAAATTCAAGACTTGAATTTATAATCTTAACAAGCCTTCTAGAAAGGTTAATCCACAAACCCCTATCTTTTAGGGTTGTTACCAAACATAACATAAAATAATGTTAAGTTGACTTGGGATGGGGTACTAACAGTCAAGTGGTCATATAAAATAAAAAAAATAAGGTTAAGTCATCATACTAAAGGTTCTCATGGTACCACATACAACAAGGGTGCTAGGACCAAAAGGACCATAAGTCTACTAAGCGTCAAAACAAGGTGGTAAGGCAACCCCCATACCCATAAGACCAAGGTGTACAATAAAGGTGGGGAAACAACCCCTTTTTCCCACAGGACTGACAAGAGCAAGGACATTAATCTTTTCTCTCTCAAGGTATATTGTCATGTGTGTTCCATACAATTTTATCATCACTGTATAAGGAGAATTCACGACAACATGTATCGTGACTTCTCAAATATACATTATAGGAGGTCTATACAGTGAAAGGGTGTTTTTCGATATATTTCTATCTCATAACTTGCGGCCATGATCTTGTACCTGGGCACTATCTTTAACATGTATTGACACTTGCTTATTGTCTACATCCCTGTTTGATTCAAAATACAAAAAGAAAGCTTCTGGTCTAGTTTATCTGGAGTGGGATGTAGGAAAATAATGTCATTCTCTTACTAAGGTGAGAAAGAAAATCAAAACCAAATATGTTTTGAGGATGGAGACTCAAAAAAATTCATATATACCAGTAGCCCAGAGCTTTTGGAGACCTTGCACAGGTACAAGTTCCTTGATCGAGAACTTGTGGATAGCGTTCCCAAGTTATGAGATAAAAATATATTGAAAAAAACACTTCAAACTATACAGACCTCGTATAATGTGTATTTGCTTCAAACTGGGATAAATAACTTCAACAATGTTTACCAATTTCACAAACCTCAAGAGAAAGATCCATCATATATATAATGAAAGTACTGCAGATTTAAAATCCATTCACCATAATAATATTTGGCAAAATAAGGTCTGATATAATTTATCTCACAGCTAGAATCTTCACAAAAATGATAACTGCTTATAGGGAATACGTAGATCACTAGTTGGTGAAAGAGTGAACACTTGGTATTGGCTGGTAACTATAGTATGGGGAGGAAAACACCCTTTCACTGTACAAACATCCTATAATGTGTATTTTCTTCAGACTGTTTGTTTGAAATAAAGAACTTCAACAATTCTTACCAATTATCAAGAGTAATATCCTCCATATATATACTGAAATTAATGTAGATTTAAAACACATTCACCACAATAATATTTGGGAAAATAAAGCCTAATATAACTTATTTCAGAGCTAGAATCTTTACAAAAATGATAACCACTTACAGAGAAAACATGGATCACTGGTTGGTGAAAGAGTGAGCATTGGGTACTGGCTGGTAACTATAGTATGGCAAGGAAAAACACCCATTCACTATACAGGCCTCATATAATGTGTATTTGCTTCAAACTGGGATAAAGAACTTCAACAATGTTTACCAATTTCACAAACCTGAAGAGAAAGATCCACCATATATATAATGAAAGTATTGCATATTTAAAAGACATTCACCATAATAATATTTGGAAAAATAAGGTATGATATAATTTATCTCAAAGTTGGAATCTTCACAAAAATGATAACCAGTTACAAAGAATAAGTGAATCACTAGTTGGTGAAAGAGTGAACACTTGGGATTGGTTGGTAACTATAATATGGCAAGGAAAGACGTCCTTTCACTACACATACCTCCTATAATGTGTAATTGCATCATACTGTTTGTTTGGGATAAAGAACTTCAACAATGCCTACCAATTTCACAAACCTCAAGAGCAAGATGTGTTCGTCTAGTATTCAACTATTTCCTGTGGAAGAAATTAAAAAAAAAAAAAGAGGATTGTGGAAGAACCTTTTCCAATAAAGTGGGTTGAGTGGGTGGATTGAGATTAATAAGAAGAAAGAAAAAAATATATTGTAGAAAACTTACATGGGTTTTCTTACTTGGGAATTTTTATCCTCCCGATTCCAATTCAACATTCCAGAGGAAACAATAACTAGGACCAATCAGCCCTCTTCTATAGAGTGAATCCCATGTAAGAATTTTCTTGTTCAATGACAACCAGGGAAAAAGTTTTATTTTCAACAGGAACTTGCCAGATGGGCAACTTCATTGTAATACTTTAGATTGGGTAAGACATCCTTGCCACATCATGATAAGAGGAAGTTGTTCAAAATGTGCATTATAACATTAAATATTTCACCCATTGATAAAATTTTGTTCTTAAAATTTTCTCTACAGAAGAGTTATCTCAAGTTAATTAGCCTATCTATAACTAAGGTAGGTCATCCTAAAGGTTGTCCAATAACATACTTATCTAAACAAACCTTTTCATTGTTTTCTCATTAATGTGCATCACACCTCTACATATTTCTACATTTTAAGTACTATGAGCTAATTCAGAGTGGCAACAATATACCTACATAACAAGTTGCATTTTGTGCAATGGCCTACCTCAATTAGAGCATGAGCAACTTCAAAAAATCTAGTAAAAGTATTGTAGCAATTGCAATTTCCACTATTTTTGTCGTCATCGAGACTTTTCACCCCTTTGAGAGACCGATTAGCAACTGCTTACTTATGAACGCTACACATACCTCATCAAATTACCCTCACACATGGCCTAATATATTAGTCATATACAACATTACTTAAAAAGATATGAGATTGATAAGTCTGAAATACACTGTCCGCGTAAACGACCCATACACATACCTTTTGGTTATTATGTTCTACTATAGTTTATATTAGGAAACATATTTATGTTTATCTAACACTTGGGGTATTAATGTACTCACAACATAAAGAGTAACAAACTTCTAACTAGGTTAACAGAGAGAAGCTTAACCTTTATATCATGCATAAATCACTTTCTTCAATTGCTAGAAGAATTAAACACTCGGGGGACTAATGATAGCACTAATCCTATATGGCTGCCTAAACCAGTTTATTCAAATGCAGGAAGAATTAAACAACCAAAGCACTAATGATGGCATCTTGTGCTTGTGGTCAAATGGTGGAGGCAGACATGTATTGATTTGTATCCTCCTGAATAGAAGTAACAATGAAGATATGACCCTAATGGATATAGGTTATATTATAATAGGATGGTTTAGAAGTTGGACATGACTTTCCCTAATATTGTGGGACCATTTACTAAATAAACTATAAATTATTTATATTGGGACTACTTACTACATAAACAATAAATGATTTGATTGTAAAATCCCTTTAGGTGGTTCACAGTTGCACTGCATGCCAACACATATGTATCTATATTATTAATTAATAAATTATTCATATGGCACAGGTGAGTTGAGAAAAAGGTCCCATAATAACATAACTAGCAAGGTATTGTTCTCTAAAGAGATGTCTTGTAGGATGCAGAAGTCCTCCAATTAGATTTAGAGGTGCAAACCATGACAATTGACATTCCCAGTAGTGAGTATCTGGTTGTTGCTTAGCCCAAAAATAGGTTGGGGTTAATAGAGTCTCGGGACATCATTCTTAGCATAGTAATACCTAGGACAATGGTTAATGGAGATGGAATTCTTACTGAAATTCCCCAACTAGTAAAGCATAGGATATAAGAAACACCCAAATAATTAAACCAAAACCTAAAACAGAGGCACCATGTTTTGTTACTCTGGCACTTCAGGCTAGCCTTCGAGCCTTGGATATTTGTTTTTGCCATCTTCCAATTCTTGATAATCAAAATTTATAAAATAAAAAAAGCCAAATTATTTCACACCCTCCCAAAAGAAATAGATTTATGGGAATGTTTACACCAATTTAATCTAAGGATTGCATAGACTTTTACGTTCCACAACAAAGTTTCTTCTTGAAATGTCCTGAACAAATTCTTATTCCATCATCTCTATCACTAATAAGTCCACATCCATTTCCAACAAGCTAAAAAAAGCATAAGTGGAAAGATTAACTATACGCAATCTAAAGTGGTATTCAACAAAATATACACCGCAAAACAAATTTAATCAGAATAAGACTATAAATTTTATGAAAACTCAACTCCCTTGGAATTTGTTTTATGAAACTGAAGTCCCTTTCAAGTTTCAACTTTGTGAGACTGAAAGGGTATTTCAGAATTTCCTCTGTAAAATCAATATATTAAACATAAGATTTAGCTCCAAGTCATTAAATCAATGTACTCTAGAAAAAAAAGTATGAAAATCAATGTCTAAGACCACCTCCAGAAGAAGATTATTTAGACTGGTATGCAGCACCATCTTTGGATGTTTTCTGACATAACATTAAAATCTTAAAATGAATCAACATTTCAGTTTATCAACAGACAACACCAAAATTTTATATATATTGCTATTCAAGCACCTTTTTGGGACCCAAAGTTTACAATGTTGGCTGATGCAACTCAAGATGCTTCAAATCAGCACACTTTCGAGTCCATACCATATGCACAAACCTCCAGCTCCATATCTGGAAGATGGAATGAATATTAACCAGATGCCATGGTCACTAGAAGTTCTATAATGGAACTTGAATGGATCTAGCACTCAGAAGATAGAACAGATGATACATAGAATGTTTACTGTCTATAGAGATTATGTAGCCAATGGCAAAGATCCTACTTCTTGTAGAATGATAATACCAACGTTTACAGGAGCCCTGCAAAAATGGTGGCAAAGAACAATGACAATGGAAACATGGAACAAATGGGAACAAACAAAAACAAAAAATGCAAAGGGACTTGAAGAGTCTAACCTAATAGGTTGCATGAATGCATAAATAATAAAATACTGGGGAGGAACTTTGAACCACAATAGAAAAGATCGAAAGCTAAATAGGATCCAGAAAGCTCAGATTCAAGCCTCCAAATTGAGGAAGAAAAAACAGAGGAGCAAGAGCCGAGAGATTAAGGGTCAAAATTCATTGACATAAGAGGCCCTAAACTTTATGATTTTGATTCTTTCAGAGTAAATGCAATTGTGCACCAAAGATATACTGTCTCCCTTGGAATCAGGATTGAAAATGAAGATTTTATCTTTCCCACCCTGATAGATTCTGGACCAGACATTAATATCATATATATAGATAAGGTTCCTGCCAAAGTTGGTCATCCTACTCACCATATTATTCATGCAGTAGGATCTTCATCTATTCATCATATCCAAATCATCATGCTAGGCGGTGACAAAGGAAAATGTTTTTGCAGAATAATTGCGACGTGCAGGTAGCATCTCTGCTAAAATCTTCTGCAGGGTCTCAAAGTCCTCAGAGTGAGAAAGAATATTGGTAAGATTGTTGTACGTTAAAGTGTTATTCGTGAACCCTGGTTGTAGTTTGTCCCATTGGAAAAACCTTCCCATCCCTTCCAGACAGAACGAATTCATGAAAATGATGAAAGCTCTTACCGTTTTTGAAGGTTTTGAAAGTCACGGGGTCTACATTCAGGTGCCATTGCGATGGTGGAGAGATCAAATGTTGGTGGCTCAGCTGGCTTGTTGAAAACCCTCACCTGATAGAAGCCTCACCTGTTTCACAACACAAACAAACCACAAACGGCAATGCACAATCCCTTGAGCTTCGCGAACTGCGTTGCAAAATCAATTTGCTAAGTGATACATGTGTATAGGCCTCATAAAAAAATCACAAATTTTAAATTACCCATAAAAAAAGGGCAGGGGTGGGCAACATTTGAAACTACCCATCCAAAAGATGTTGAAATTCCTATGCTGTAAAGTTCAACTCATTATTCAAAACATTGAAAATATGATCAATTATAATCATTTAATCATGTCATGCACTCATTGCTTAATTTCTTAGTTGTGTAAGATCGTCATTTATGATTGATGACTACGAGGCATTAGCCACCGAAATGTGACTCTGACTCCCGAGTCACTTGGGGCTGCAATCTAAAGTGTGAAATTTTGTCAACAACTATGACTATAACAAAAAATAACAACTATTAGTCTACTACTAAGCCTGGAAGGAGCTCAAAAATTTGTGCCTACTACCTATGTGAACCTCGATACCAATGTCCACTCTTTTTTTTGTCAAAATGAAATTTAAAAGGTCGGTTTGATAAGTACTCCTCTACAAGACTTAATTTCTTGCATGGATATCATGGACTCATGACAACTATAAAGAACACTTGATGTCATGCAAATACAAATAATGGCATGTATCTAGGATCACAAAGTGTGCAGAAGTCAATTTATGCATTGCTTTAGAGAGGTTTCCTTGGGCACACGATATGGAGAAACAATGGTTATTAATATAATTTTAAAAAAAATTGTTGGCTCAAGAATAGCCTTAAATTTGATGGGTGTCATGATCGTGATGTAATCTCCCTCCATCCTTCCAAACATTTGTGGTTTCTCACAACTTTTGTCCTCATCGCTGCCAAAATACATATAAAAATTACTTGTCTTTACATCCTCTTCTCTTTAAATCCCCCTTGTCTTTACATATAAATCCTTACTTGTCTTTACATATAAATCCTCCTTGTCTTTACATATAAATCCTTACTTGTCTTTACTTCTCTTTACATCCTCTTCTCTTTAAGGATTATTATGCATGCACATCGTCACCTTATAATACGAATTGGGTCAAGGTGCAAAGACAACCATAAAATATTAGATGTGTCAAGACGCAAAGAGTAAGAGACAACTATAAGTAAGTCTTATATTAAATTTACCATATAAGTCTTTGATTAACACTATCAACTGAGATTTGACATGTTGGATTCTTGTGACCTTCTTATCACTCCTTACAAATGTGATTGCAAGGCATTCTTTGAAGGTGAAGTCCATAATTTTAGGTCTTCTTCATCGCCTTTTGGTAAGACAATAAAGAGGGTAGTGGCCTGCATTAGCATGGAAAATGGTTTTGACATAGAGGTTATAAAAATTAATTATTTTCATTAAATAACTTAAATTCCTACCCTTGACTATTGATTCACTGAATTGTGGATTGGTACAAAACACAACAAATTTTAGAGCCACAAGTCCTTAATTACTCACACCTGGAACTTTCTCAAATCTAGCCATTAATAAACTTCTTTTGGTATTTTGGTTCAATTTAAAAGGCAGAGTGTTGAGACTCAAATATACAGTGAGTTGCAATGATTCAGTGAACTTAGGCCCCTCCATCACATACATGTATGATTTCATGACAAATGTTGAACAAAAATATTCAATGCCCCAAGCCCAGTTATGCTAGCTTTGCTAACTTGTTTGGTATGTAGGAATTTTTTTTAATGTTTTATGAGTTGTGTATTATTTTTTCTTAGGTGCCCAATCCTTATCATTCTTACATCTCTCAAGCTTTGATTGCACGTGGATGCCCCAATATGGTTATAGCATAGTCTAAGTAGTTTTTTTGTACAATGAAGTGTTCTCCAATTTGAAAAAATACAATAGAATAGTTGTTATGTTACTGAGTCAACAAAGAGAATATTCCAGACATTTGTTATTGATGGCTTGTTCTTACTAGATTGGAACAAATGGTAAGTTCAGATATCAAGAGGGAGCCAACTGTGCTCCTCAAACCCCAACAAAATGGTATTACAAAGTAAATATGTGATCTCCCTTGAGAAATTTATTCATAGAAGTGAGCCAAGTCCATGAGTCATCTTGTTAAGATGAGCAAAGGGAGGAGGCCAGGGAGTATTCACTTGATCTCTTTAAGAAGCATATTGTGAGGCTTCAAGGTTTCTCTAGTTTTATATCTCAGATAAGCCATGCCATTGAATATGAATCCTTCACTTATGAGGAGTCATCCAAGCAACAAGTTTTGAAATATGTTATGAAATTTGGTTAATAATGACATGTGGAAAGTGGTTCTGAACTAACCCTAGACTTGGCATTGGAAATAGGTTGATTCCACTGGTTCAAAATCCTATTAATATAAGAGAAACAACAAGATACATGAGGAATTGCATCCTCGAGGCTCTATTGGGAGTTCATATCCCCTGTCTTCGAACATGTTTTTGAATGCATGTGCCTAAGTAATGGGTCTATGTGTGTCCCTGATCGAAGGCGGTGTGCCTGATTGGAAGTGCAAAAGAGGTAAGTGAGGAAATTTTTTTGAATTTTTGTTTTATGTTTCCATTTTTTAGTTATTTATTATTATTATTATTATTATTATATGAAAATATTTGTGTGGTTTTCTTAGGTTTTGGTTTGTCCATTAGATCTCATATTTTGTGTGCCCTCTTAAAACATGGTTTAAGGATGAAATGTAGGGTACCTATTAGGACATAAAATTTATCATTGGGGTTTATAGGAAATGTGTTAGGCTCCAATCATCACACATGTACTTCATAAGAGATTGTTTCCTACAAGTGTGATTTGGTGGAAATGTAAGGTTGATAAAAGTAAGCATGATCCTTGGGGATCATTCCATAGGTAGAGGATGAAATTGAAGGTATTGAGCCATACCGTTTACCACTAATACTCATGGAAAATGCATGGGATATTTAACTGCCATGTAAACCTAGCAAAGGGTATGTGGCCCCACTCCCATCCCACCTTATCCTCCAACTATTTCCATGTTGTTATTATCCATATGTTCTTACCCTCCTAATTAAATTTCTGAAAATATCTGGAATATGGATAATAATGTGAATTCTTTTTCTATGTAACCCACTCCATTGTCCTGTCCGTGAGATGTAGAAATGTTGGTGGCGAGGTATGGATAAGACACCCCATAAGAGGAAAGGTCGTCGGTTCAAATCCCACAGATTCCAAAAATACAACCATGTTAAGGGTTGGTGCGATCCAAGCCGGGTGCGATCCCCAAGTGATTTTGACAGTATAGATGCCCTCGGTTTGTGGTAACTTACCAAATGGAAAACCTGCTAGTCATGGGGGTTCTTCCCATTATCCAAAAAAAACCCACTCCATTGTCCCCATGTCTTTATTCTTAACAAGAATAAAGAAAACAAAAACTTCGGAGCCCACATTGACAACCAATTCAATTATTATTCTGAGAGATGAATGAGGCAACCAGCTTGTTATCTTGGTTGATATGAAGAATGAATGAATGTTCAGGAAGCCATTGTGGGATCTTCTGACATTCATTTTTAATACCCATAAATCATTTTTAAACGGATAATTTATTGAAGTTCGGGTTGGCAATTCAAATGTAGATTTTCATGGCAAGGAATGGAGATAAATGGTATTGTACTGCCTCTCTGCAAGGTGTGCGTAGGAGGGTGGGGGGGTTGGGGGTGGGGGAAATACTATACCCAATGGCCATATCAGTTAATGTAAAACCCAATGGATAACAATATCTTTATGGTCAATACCTCACAACCTCTATTACCTGTTATTAGCTCCAATATCTCAATTCCTACAGTATCTAGAAGTATTATGACATGCATCATCATCGTGGACATCAAGGTTGTCATCATCATCATCATTATCAATGCCATATGGTACATCACCATCATCTTAACCATCATAATCATCAACATTAAGTACATCATCAACAAAATCATCGTCATCATTCTCATTATGGTCCCTCAAATTCCATTAGTGTTCTTAATCACTCATCGACATTAGGATTGATTTCATGTAATTGTTAAGGTCATTTATACGTCGTTATAGTCATTTCGATGATAATATAAGGATTGTCTAGATGTTGTTACAAAAATTTGGGTGTCATTATAATCAATTAGGGTCCAAAAGTGATACCACATGCATAATAATCGTTGACATCCACATCATCATCATCATACAATAAATCAACATCATTGTCATTGTCGCAGTCATCATCAATGTAATTGCAATAATAATGAGCAAGGAGCCCTACTACCTCACAAGAATGGATGATATAGTCTTATCATTATCAAATCATATCCATATCATGCTTTGGCAGAAAGACACCATGAACATTTACACACTATTACTGTAAGTGACTGTCACTTATCATGTTTTGGGAGAAAGACACCATGAACTGATATTTTACATTAATAACTCATTCATGACATCAAATGCATTAAGCAAAATAAAATATGAACATATCAAATTTGAGAGAGTTCACATGCCTGGGAATAAAGCGTTGAAATGACTGAGTAAATAACTTTGTGTTCCCATAAATGCTTCTACAGATATATCATCTCCACCATAGTTACTTTCTCACCAAGTGATGAATTAAAGTGTTGTAGATGGCCTTCAAAATGTTTGTCTATCAACACAGGAGAGACCCTTCATAGGGTAACGTTGCTATAGGTTTAGTTCACTTAATAGTGACAGTGTCTTCTGTTACACTACTTGGAGGTATTATCCATCAGAAATAACTATTAAAGACTCCAATATTGCAAGCAATCATCCATATCATATTGCAAGGAAAGACATCTACTTGGTTGGCTGACTTACTATCAGATCAGGCAAGTCAATCATTCTTTGGTTGGCGTCTCAGTAAGTATGGTCAGGTTCGACCGATCGGTTGGAGGTTTTAACTCACCTTGGGGTTTTTCCTAAGCGGCTTATGGTAAGTAAGGAAAACTTGATAAAGCAAGGAGAAAGAGAGTTCGGTGCCTTTGAAGGGAAGAAATATAGGTCTAATTGAGGGAAATAACAATAGGGGCTTGAACAGTCCATTGTATTCGCATAAGTATTTATAAAATGAAATTTTATTATTAGTATTATTATTTTGGTATTACACCTTAAATGGCATCTTAATTAGTTCTAACACTTTCATTAAAAATTTAACCATTCCTTCATTGTTCCACCATCACACATACCTTACAAATGGAATATTCATCATGTCAATGATATATGATCCTATAATGGGGATTTTTCTTGGTGTCCAAGTTAGGGTTGATACAAAAATACAAGTTATTGACCCATGAATTTGTCTTTGGATCTCATGGTCCATACATGGGACCTTCGACCACCACACAAGTTCTACAAAGGGAATCTTTGGAATATGAGTGAGATATGGTGTTTCTTGCAAGCTTTAGCAAACCATTGATGGTATTTAGAATCATAAAATGTTTTAGGGTTGAAATTCAAGGTCTTGAGCCATAACATTTTTCTGTGGAGCTCATGGGTCGTGCATGGGGCCACAACAACCACATATGAAATTAGTAGTGAATATCATCCCTCGAATGCATTATGGTGGTGATTTTGAGTTTTTCCACATTAGAGGTTAATTTTAGTGCCTAATATATGGTTTGGTGCCAATATATAGGTTGTTTTTCCATAGCATTTGTCCTTGACGCTCATGGGCGATGTGTGGGGCCTTGAGCCACCATAGTTTTGCATGTGAGAGGGATATGGCACTCAATTAAAGCTTTGGATGCTAAGTGTCATTCTCATTTCCCATTCAATAGTCCAACGCAAAAATACAAATCCCTACACCAATATTTTCCTCTATGGCTCATGGGAAATGTGTAGGGCCTTAGTTATCACATAAGCCCTTCATAGGAAAAATTTAAGCTGCAAGAGGAATATGGTGACCATATCAAGATTTGTAACACTAAGGATGGTTGTTATGAACCAAGATTTAAATTAAGGAGGGTCTAAGTATTTACCAATTCCATATAGGTCCCATGGTCCATGCACGGTCTTTTAGGCCACCACATAGAGCTTTTGTAAGGAATATTTAACATACATGTGATATATGGTCATTATTTTGAGGATTAGCAAACTAAGGATGGGTTTAAAGGCCCATTCCTTGGTATATGTACACATATAAAATATCACATTACATATTTTCATAAGGAGCTCATGGTCCATTTATGGGGCCCCAGCTAACATAAATGTCCTCCATAAGGAATTTTGGCTTTTAAGTGTAATATTGTTAATATTTTCAGGTTTAAAATACCAAGGATGGTTCTCAATTCATGTCCCATGGTTGGATGTGAAAATAAATGGTCTTAGACCATTACATTTATTTGGGGCTCATAATCCATCCATCGGGCCATAAGCCACTACTGGGGATAAAGCTTTGTTAGTGTGGTGTCTTTGCATATTAAATTGGGATATTTAATGTGTGCAAGCAAGTTAGGAGAATTATAGAGTATGGTTCTTGGTGCAAAGGTTGTGGATCCCAATGATTGTTTTTGTCGATGATTAGATCCAAAAACACACTTCATTCTTGCTTCGATTGGATGTGTGTGGGGCTATGCACTCAGTGATCATCGGGAGATATACACTAATTTTACATTGTTTGTGGGCATGAACTCCTTCTACATAAATAAAATATAGCATCACACAAAAATGCTATCACATGAATCATGATCAATGACATTGACGTTGATATATTTGACTTTATGTCAGATGTTTTATGAACACAATCCCTAGCTCTAAACCCAGTGGAATTCATAGTGCAGTTCCTTTCGAAAATTTTGGCATTATTCCAGGTGCTATACCTGGATCTATACCTAGCACTATGTTGGATGCTTTCTAGGTGCAATTCTTGGCTCTATGCTTGGCGCTATGTTGAATAATTTTTTTGTCAAAATTCATGGCACAATTCTTGTCGGTAACCCTGGATTAATATATGGTGCTATGCTTTTCATGACGATTTTTGGAGGTTGTTCTTAGCGTTATATGGGATGCTTTTGTGGACGCTAATTGGGACGTTAATTGGGATGTTAATTGAGATGCTAATTGGGATGCTAATTATCGTCCAAAATAGCGCTAACTTTTAAAAATGGACGATACTTGGGATGCTAATTGGGACACTATTTGGGATTCTAATTGGGATGCTAATTAAGATGCTAATTGGGGCGTTAACTGGGATTCTAATTAGCATCCAAAATGGTGCCAAGTTTTAAAAAGGGATGGTAATTGGGATGGTAATTGGAATGCTAATTGGGATTCTAATGGGGATGCTAATTGGGATGCTAATTTAGACGCTAATTGGGATGCTAATTAGCGTCCAAAATAATGCCAGCTTTTAAAAAGGGATGCTAATTGGGATGCTAATTAGGATGCTGATTGGGATGCTTATTGGGACACTAATTAGGACGTTAATAAGGACGCTAATTGGGATGCTAATTGGGATGCTAATTAGCATCCAAAATAGATCCATTGTTTAATAAGGGACGCAAATAATGCCATTAAAAGTGCCAATCCATGGAAAAGCATCCACTTTGTGCAAAAAATGATGAAAAATACACTAAAAGTGATAGTGGACGCTAAAAAGGAAGCTAAAAGAGATGCTAATCATAGGTTTTTGTTGTAGTGCAACCAAAGGGGGTGGAAATTTTTGAGGTCAAAGAAAACAACAAGGAGGAGGACAATTTTTTCGTGGAAGATTCCAAATCATATGTTAGTATTGTGGACAACCAGGAGATTTTTCTAGGGACCGTGTGAGCCCTGCAAAGACATGTTTGTATTGTAAAGCCTTTGATCATACTGTCAAATAGTTTTGACAGCTGGTTGCGAAGTGGCAAGCTAGAAATGTGGGAAATCCAAACCCTCTGCAGAATCCCAATCCAAATCCCAACGAGAATATCCAAATGATTTCTACTGAGCTGAGAGAAACAAATATTGTTGTCGTGACAAGGGGAGGTGTTGCTACTGGAGAAAACCAAGATACACAGCATGACCAACCACAAGTGTGACCAATACCACAAAAGAAAGTGTCGCTCAACATCCAAAGAGAAAATGAAGTATTCTTAGACGCATGACCAAAATTCGTCGACAAGCATCAAGCATCGACATCTGATCCTACACTATTAAGAAGACCGATAAGGGAGATTCCTAAAAGATTCGATCAACTATTTAGAAAGAAACCATCAGTGAAGGTTAGTAAACTTAAAGTTTTTTTTTAAGTTTCTTATTGCTAATACACGATAAAGATGTTGTCACAAAATCGACAGCTCTAATAGAAGAACGTCAAGAAGAAGTGCGGCTCGACAGAAGAATAAACCACGCGGGAAAAATATTAAATGTCGGTCATGAGTTAAGAATGACTTCCCAGATAGGATATTATGATATGTATTACATTATCCTATATTTGGGATCTGATGTTGTAATTAGGAATATTTCACCTTCTATGGACAAAAGCTGTTCCTTTGGTCTGAATGGTTTAGATCCAGAACGAATGAGTGAACCACAAAGGATGAAGACCCTCCCTAGATGTCGTAGACACCTGGAATGCTACTTCGATAGTGATCCTGTGTACCTGTAATTAGATCAAACACACAAACACATCAAAGATACCAGAACATAATCTATTTATCCATGTCAGTGACTAAGGAATCCAAAAAAATTTACATGTGAAATCAAAACAACAGTAATGTGAGATGGAAATCAGATTTTCATTAAGATGAATGGAGAAGTTTACAACCAATTAATCCTTAGTGTCGACATGCATCTCCATGAAACCAACAATTCATCCCCATAAGCTCCAACTTTTCTCTCTATGCTCTCAAATGGCTTGGGCCAAGTGGTCAATCCAACAGCGTAACAATACCCCTATAGTTCTCCCTCTCAACCATGGACATGAGCTCATATTTATAAGGCTCAATGGATAGGAATGGTTGAGAGATTTGTGGATGAGGTTTCCTCTAAGATCCTATGATGGGGGATCCTAAGCTCAACTAACCCACAATGATAGGGATAAGGGAGGACATGAGGCTCATGATCTAGAAGCCTCGAGAAACTTCTCTTTTTCCCATTTTACCCAGGGTACATATTTTCTCCTCTTATGACAGAGTGGTTCAGGTTAGAAATTCTTATGGACCAAAGGATATAAGCAGTGGCACCGGTTATGGTAAACAAGATACAAGCAGTGTGAACAAGGTACCACTCATGGTTAACCGAAAAAGCGCGGTGCTGAGTATTTTCATGAAAGATTGACAAACAACATGTGTTTCCACTCCAAGTGATGGGATTAAGGGAAAGTATGTAAGTCAAAGGTCTCATCACATGGTGGTGATAGGATTTTGGTATAACAAGATGCCCCCCAAAGCATGAGTCTTAGAGGGATACGATAAACAAGAGCTTTGAGAGAATAAGTCATCGCTACAAGGTGAAAATGTCAGCTCGATCGGAGCATGTCATCAAGTAGGTATCTGTAGTACATCAATATTTTTGACTCATAGAGACAAGTAACCAACTCATGGCTGTAGACCAATACAAGGAAAATCCATGGGAGGAATAAACACACATGGCTACTGGAATACAATGTAGATCCATGTGATAGAGGACTCAAACTTGGACATATCTACCGGAAATATAATGTAGATCTATGTCATACTGATGCAAATTTGACCATCACCATGACCATACAAATGTGGATCCATGCTAGACATACAAAACTCCATCGCAACCTAGGGAAAATAAATGAGCGCTTAAACAAATACCCAGGGTCTTTGTCTCATTTTCCACAAAGTACAATTCTATCCATGTGATTACAAGGATCTGAAGTCGAACATGGTAGAAACCACTTGATTATTGGCCAATGATGTGAATCTTTAACAAGTGCGAGGGAGATCACCATTAATGCCAATGATTCCAAAGGTACCCTAGTACAATCTACTGAGTGTGAATAGATGTCCTAATGTCGAACACCCAGTCGATTCTATTGATCAAAGGTCAATGATATGAACCTATGTCAAGAGCGAGAGAACCTGTCATTAAGGCATACAGATCTCAAGGTACTAAGTTTTGTTTCTAAGACTATTTCTCGGATGATGAGCTGATGTCGATGGGAAAAGTCTCATCGAAGGAGGGCCATGATGAGTCCCACATCGATGACAAAAAACTAGAAACATAGTTTTGGAATGATGTGAATGTAGTAACCATAGGACTGACTCAAAATTACTAACACATAAACTGTTTTGACTGTAGAGGTAAAAACTTCTTTAAATTCCCTTTGAACATCGGGTGGCATGACAAAAGACTTGGCAGCATGACTGAATGGGACAAATACACAATGTGATAGTGGACAATGCATTCTTTTGAAAGACTTAAACAAGTGGCGTCACTCATGAAAATGGATCGTCATGAAGATCAGCTGAATACCCAATTGACTGAAATGATATGCAAACAAGTGCCATGTTCAAAGGTAACGACAAACTACTGCCATTTATTTTCAAAAATGATTCCCTTCCCATTTCCCCCATCATGATTGATGAGTGCCTATTTTCATTTTTACAAGTTCAAAGAGGGTAGCAAACACTCAGTATATCTTGTCCAAAGACAAGTCCAGGCTCATATGTTTTACGAACCTGAGAGAGGAGGGGTTCATTCCCAAAACGGGTCTCTCAATGTTTAATTTAACAAGTCCAATGAAAGAAAACTCGGTATCGTTCATGTTTAGAGAGTCTAAATGATCACGGAAGAAGACTCCAAAGGGGTCCTTTTTCATAAATAGTCCATCTGAACTGAAAAAGAGATAACCTACTGTCGGAGAGATGACTCTTCAAATGCTTTAACGAGCGTGAAGAAGAAAAGATCACTCGACAATATTTTCGTATTTAGGGAGCCTAACAAGAGTTTAAAGAGGACTCCATAAGGTTTCTTTACACAATGTTAATTTTTTACGCGCCTGGAATGAATCGAAAACAGACTCGGACCTTTGATACTGGGTTTAAGGAGCGTGACCAAAGTGTCGTAACAAACACTCATCGACTTTTTCCGTTTTATGGAAGTACGAAAAAGTCATAAACAAACTCCCAAAGCTTTTTGCTATGGTTCTTTTATCCTGCAATCAACTCAAAAAACAAGTGTTAAATGCACTCATAACTAACATTAAGGGATTATGACTGATAAATTTCAAGTAAAAAGTGATTTTAAATCAAAACTATAGCATGTCAAACCCAAAAATGCATATATAAGTCACGCAAATAGTAAAAAATCAAATCATTTTACTATTTACCCATAGTGGAGAGAATTTGGAGCACTTTCCTAGTTAGATCTTCAGTTGCTGATACTGGGAGTTCCCACCATCAGATTTGAGCACCATCAGTTCCAGGTAACAGTTAAAACCCTACTCTTTCTTTTCATAGTCTTTATTTTGAGTTTTGATGGGGTTTTGGGCTTGTATGGCAAGCCCTAAAACCATGGAAACGGGCACCGTGCATATCCCTTGCGGGATATGCGGTACCTCACAAGAACCACGCCTAAAACAAGGATGACAAGTGGTGCCACTGCCTATCTCCAATGACACACAGGCGGTGTTGGCCATGGAGATTTACAAATGATAGCACAAGCAAAAATAAATCATTCTTTTGAATTTAAATGATTAAAGATGATTCTAATATGTGCTATTATTGTTTTTGGCAGGTCTTTGTTACTCAATCATGGTGATATGGAAAGAAAGACAACTTGAAAATGATGATTCTTTCACTGAAAGGAATGCGGGTTGTATAGCCACATTACAAGACTATGGGCTCCCAAGCGGTTGCTAGAGCACATACTTTAGATGTGGAATCCGGAGCAGCAACACTTCAAGGTTGGGGCCCATATTCTGAAAGTAGAGGTAGAGGACACCTACTTCTTGACTGGTCTCTCGAGATGGGGTGCCCCCATCTCGCTGACAGGTTCCCGCGGAGGGGATATTAGCACTTGAGAGTTGATAGACCGTCACTATGTCCTAGGGACGAGGACATCGGGGAAGAAAATCCCCATCAAAGTAGTGACGGATGGGCCTCTACGGACTGTCCTATTTACTATGTAGAGGGTGTCCAAGAGTCAGGGTGTGCACCAGGATTTTAGGGCACACATGTTATATGACATAGAAGCCATGGCACCTATGGTATTCAACTCGGCGAAAGCCATGCTTTCGATATTAAAAGATCAGCTAACTAAGTGTCGACAGGGAGAACTGAAGCAGTTTGGATTTGGTTCCATTTTACCCTGCTTCTTCTTCGAGCAGGTACAACATATGAGACCTCAAGTGGTCTTCACAGAGCTGAGAGCGTGGGACCCCCGTATGCTGAGGTGGGTCCAGATTATGGCTCGTACAGGAGCGGGGAGGGGGAAGGTGAAGTTCGGTGACCCGTTCTTCAGATGGCTCTGAGATCAGATCCTCATGGTGGAGGATTATGCTTACGCAAGTATAGACTTCAGTGGATACCCTGACCTACTGCTCCCACCTAGCGGACTATGGAGTGACATCGGTAAGAAGCAAGAAACCCTAAAATGGATGAAATGTTTTTATGTTTTTTGATGTTTTATACTTTTTATGTCAAGTAATGAGACCTAGATATTCTCATGCATATGTTGGATCAGCACGACCTGGGGGAGCTTCCCCATTGGATAGGCGACCTAGATCCTGCTTTGTACCGCAGGGCGATGATATCACCAGGGAGATAGAGGAAAACCTGGAGAGGTTGACCTTGGATATTCCTGACGCTTCTATTGACGACCTCCCTCTGAGGTATCAGAGACCTAAAACAGGAGTACGAGGTTGATTCAATAGGATTCTATGTAGAATAGCCCCGGCAGTGATGTGCTACAACAAGCATCACTAGACATTGTGTGTATGAGATAACTACTGAAAGCTGATAACTTCAGAATTTTGTATGGTGATTTTTCTTGAAATCCTACGTGCTTCAGATGAGGTATCGAGACCTATTTTTTGTAAACTTGTTCATATATATATATATATATATACAGAATTTTTCGTGGTGTTTATATGTCTCAAATCGTAAATGTATTTTACATGAGTTTTATGTGTCTTTAAATGTTTATTTACAATGGACCATATTTGATTTTAACGTCATGAATGGGAAATATGCCAATCTAGGATGTAATTAGCTAATGAGTCAGCAACTACATTATGTTCCCTAGGGATATTCCTATAAGTGATGGTTTCAAACAATATTTCTAGCAAGCGTACTCTCCAGAATAGGTGGAGAAGCACAGGGTTTCTAATGGTGTAGACATGGTTTAGATGACAAACCACGAGTTGTGAGTCCATAAAGACTACTAGATTGCGAAAATATTGGGAGGAAGCTTCAGTCAGAAGACCGATGACTACTTGATACTCGACGATGTTATTGGTAGCGGGACCTATACAAACCACTCCCAAACTGACCAAATCTTCAGTTAAGGAATAGAGTGCCCAAGCAGCTGAGACAAGATTCAAGGTGTGGCGGCAAGCACCATCAGCGAAGCCGTAGAAATTCATCTGCTATGCATGACCAAAACATGGTATAAATAGATGCAAACACTAAACTCAAAACCATCTTGAAAATACTAAAAGCACACTGAAATCCAAGCAATATACATATATACAAGATACCATCCAAGAAAGACCTAGGCATAGTACCTTTTCAGGTACAACTCATTGCGAGGTTGCCCCAAAGGGATTCCATCGTTGTCAACGAGCTCGTAGGCTCCTTTCTCTAAAACCTTAGAAATGACAGAAGGTCCGTACCAGATGGACTCAAACTTACCCTTCCTTAGTTTGTCATATCTCTGGTCGTAGTTCAAAACTAGGTCACCCTCGTTTAAGGCATGAGGTTGGATGGATTTATCATACTACGCCTTGACGCGTTTCTTATGTGCCTCATTAGCTAAGGAAGCATCTCTCTGAGTCTCATCAAGGTTATTTAAGTACAAAAATCTTTCTTCCTCTGCAGAAGTGTCTGGGAGAAGTTCTACGGCAAGTTGTAAATATGGAATCTGACATTGAATCAGTAAGACAGCTTCGAGTCCATAGACAAGCTAGAATGGCATGAAACCAATGGTTGTTTTCACCGAAGTCCTATAAGCCCAAAGAGCAGAGAAAAAACGTGGTGCCAGTTGGATTTATGATCTCCAACTGTTCGACAAAGCATAGTTTTTAAAACTTTGTTAATGGCCTCTACCTGACCATTTGCTTGTGGATAATATGGCGTAGAGTTTTCATGGAGAAAACCTAGCTTAACACTCAGTTCCTCCATCATTTGATTATGGAAATGTGATTTGTGATCAGTAACGATGGACTGCAGGACTCCGAATCTAGCTATGATATGATTGAACAAAAGATAGTGGCAGTCTTACCATATTCTGCATATGTAGGCATGACCTCATCCCATTTTGTGAAATATTCAACAGCTACAATCATGTAACCATGCCCCCCGGCTGAGGTAGGCTTACAATGCATAAAGTCAATCCCCCATTTGGGAAATGGGCCAACGGTAATGATGGGGTGTAGCAGAGCAGGATGTGTGCACTTTTTGGGATAAAAGTGTTGACAAGATGGCCATTTCTTAATAGCCTCATGAAAATATTTGAAGACGAAAGGCCAGAAATAGCCAGCATGAAGGATTTTGTGGGCTGTAGCCATCCTAGATAAATGAATGCCACATGATCTAGAGTGGCAATCATTCAACATGTGTTTAGCCTCCTCATGGGTGAGGCATTACCGGATAATAGAATCAGTCCCACGTCTATACAAGGTATCATTCAGGATGAGGTGGTATTCCACGTGATGATGGATACGTCGATGATCATCATGGGATAAATGCGGTTGAAATCGTTATGTTTGGAGATAAACAAGAAAATATCCATACCATGGATCGGTAGTGCTAATCAGGAACAAGAATTCATCTGGAAATGAATCACTGGGCTCAGATTTCGTTGAAGCACAGGGAAGATCACACATGAGCTCGACAAAGACCAAGGATTTCTTTGATGTGGCTCTAGCGAATTCTAGATTGAATTCCTGTAGTATGACTATCCATTAGGAGTACTCGCCCCCAAGCACTTGACGAGTCAGGATTTAATACATAGGGTTCTAGTCCGCCAATACAGTGGTTGTGCAGAGCAAAATGTAGTGACGATATTTTTGTACAGCAATGACCGTGTCCAATGCTAAATTTTCCACACATGAAAAGTGAGTTTTGGAATCCATAAGATTCTTACTAATGTAGTAAATCACACACTCCTAATCATTGGGATTTTCTTGCACCAAAACCATAGCGATGGTAGTAGCGGAGGAAGCAATATACAAGAGAAAGTCCTTTGAATAATCTGGGGGATTTATCATGAGTGAATGAGTCAGAGCATGTTTAAGATTATCAAAGGCTCACTGGGCTTGGTCATACCAGAAGAATGGGGGGGTGTTCTTCTTGAGGAGACACATATAACCATGCGTTTTCTCTGCGAAATTGCACACGAAATGGTGGAGAAATTTTTCCTTCCCTTGCAAAATTTGGAGTTCAAGGAGATTAGTTGGGGATGGTAGAGCTAAAATGGCGGCAATTTTCAAAGGTTCAATCCGGATGCCATCTTTAAATACCACAAAAGATAGCAAAGGTCCCGTCTCAATGTAAAAAACATATTTATGCAGATTGAGTCGTATATTATAATGATGAAATCTCGAAATATCTTTCTAATATGCCTAGGGTGGTCCTCCCATCACTGTGAATGAGCAGGGAGGTCATCAAGGTACGGTTCAACAATATGTTTAATATCATGAAATGCATAGGACATCGCATGCTAGAATGTGGCTCCAGCATTTTTCGAGCCAAAAGGTAACTTATTATATGCAAAGTTTCCTCATGGGAAAATGAATGCCTTCTTGTGCTGATCGGTGGGTAATATCTCAATCTGACTATAGCCAGAGAAGCCATCCATAAATGAGAAGATGACACTTCCAGCACAGTTGTCGATAATCTGATCGATGTGCGGAGTAGGAAAGTTTTCCTTCGGACAAGCTTTATTCAAATCCCTAAAGACGATACAGACTCTAATGGTGCCCTAATTTTTATTGACAGGGACAACGTTTGATACCCTTTCCATTAGGGGTACGGGATAAATAAACCCAGCTTTGGGAAGTTTCTCCATTTCAACTTTAATAACTACAGCCCTTCGAGGATGGACTTGCCTTAGTTTTTGCCTAACAGGTTTGGCGTGGGATAGGTTTTAATCTCATGGACCACAATGGATGGGTCAATCCCTAACATCTCTTCATAGGACTAGGCAAAAATATCACAGAATTCTTTGAAAAGTGCCTTGTATGCTTCAGATTCATCTACCGAGTAGTTCTTCCCAACATGAACATGCTCAATGGTATCAGGCTTGGCTGATATGTCAATCAGATTTGTTTGAGTAATGTTGCAAAGGTTTCCTTCAGAATCTATGTCTTGCAATGATATGGGACTTTGGGTTATGTTGACAATATCAGTAGGAAACAGGGATGCATAATCATGGTTAACCAAACTGGTGTTGGAGAGGAACATGGATCTATGATGGTGATCCTCCCAAATTGACTCATCCGTACTCATGATCTCTATAATGGATTTGTCAGAAGGAAAAGTCTCAGAGAGATAATATGGAACAGGTAGAGAAGGTTCTAACCAGTAAGGTAAATGGTAAGGATCTGAAGCCACTAGATGAAGGTCATCAGTGTGATCATCGGAAAAGGTTTGAATGGTGTCATACATTGCTTCATGTGAACTCAATGAGGTGGACTCAACAACTTGTTTACCCTTAGGATCACAATCAAATGAGGCAATCATATGCACTGTCGTGGTATCTGTGTTAGGAGGAGTGGATGGAAAAATCCCCATAAGGGATGAATCCTTCAACATGCCTACCCCAATTGACTAGTAAGGAGGAGGGGACTGGCCTAACATGGGGATGTTATTAGCCATGGAGTTAGTAACATCCAGTGTGTAGAAATCAAGCTGGTCAATGGTAACAATTCTCCCTAGATGCAAAAATTGGACTATTCGAAATACTGTTGAAGTGACAGCAGTCATGGCATAGAACCAATTTATTCCTAGAAGGAGGTTGTAATCTAACGGGGCATCTACCACTTCTACTTGAATGGAAACGGTTTTTCCCGTAAGCTTGACCGCTAGGGATGATATGAGACCACAGGGATGGAAACCTCATCTGTCAAAGGCCTTGAGAGTCATAGGTGATGTTACAAGCTCGAGAGAGCCGAGAGCTTTCCAACAAGACAAAGACAAAATCGAGGTCAAAGCTCCTTCATCTAGTACCGTTTGAAAAACTTTCTTTCCAACTACTTTTGTAATGATATGAAAAGCAATTTTATGAGGTAACCTAGACTTATAGCTCTCAATATTCAAATGAATCAAATTAGTATTATTCAGGTCTAAAGCTCCTAATGTTGTTAACAAGTTTCTGCGTTGTGTAGGACAACTTTGGAGTACTTCTAAGGTAGACATTGCACAAGGTTCCTGAGCGAGATCTTCAACTACATTATAATATTGAGCAGCTCGAGCATTAGGGTTAAATACAACCTTCTGAAGAGTACTCTTGGGTGGATGAAAAATCATGTCAAGAGTAGGCTTCTCGATGGATAAGGGGATAGTAGATGAGGATTCAGGAGAACTAGTAGAGGGAGCTTTCCCTAAAGAAGAATGATGTTCTTTCTTGTCTATGGGTTTGTCATAATTCTGACTTCTAGTCTATAGACTAACGGTATTCGAAGACATCATACGAATTTCCTCTAATGAACTAGAGTTACGCCGATTAGACATGTGGTCTATCAGTTGTTGCTGAGAGGGAAAATGATCCGTGAGTACTACGGGTGCGAGATTTGACTTCAAAAATTGGGTGATTTCATCCCAATGGGGACACTCTTTTGAGAAATGGTCGCCTCCGCATAGCAGACATGGATATTTTTCCTTTCTTTTCCCTTTATCGTTATCACTGTTGGTTGGTCTTGGATTCTCCTATTGGTTTCCGGGTTTTTTATTCTTATTTTTACCCTTCTTTTTATTATTTCCTGAGGTTTAAGTACTCTGAATGGAATTGACCTTAGCGGAAACCTTAGGATTCGAAGGAGTAGGAGTGGCAGTCTGGGGTTGCTTGGCAGGTTTGGCTACTGACGGGGACTAGATTGAACCAACAATCCCATCAACAGGTACTTCTGCTGGTGGCTTGGCGGGATCGATGCTTGGGTGAGGAGCTTGAGGAATTAAGTCATAAAGAGTACTAGACTGGGAATAGAGCAAGTCTAGGTACTGGGCTTAACTAATATCCTGCTCTTTAGTAATGACACTACCCATAGCCACATCTCGGGCAATTGGAGGCAACAAATATTTGGTAAACCAATCAGCTCATAACTGATCTAGAATAGGGGCTTTAATAATCCTTCTCCACCTTATCCATTCATGGATATGATCAGATATGTGGGTGGAGGTGTTCTATCGCAGAGAAGTTAAGAGATTAGTACCCATTTCATAATGGATAGGAAGCTGAAAGTGTGTAAGAAACATGGTTTCCAACGTGCCAAATCCACAAAAAAATGTTGTGGGAGTTCAATGTACCACTTCGTGGCTGTACTGGTCAAAGTTCACTGAAAAATTTGAAACCGAATTGAATCATCCATGAGGGAGTTTGAAGAACACCACAAATGGCATGTCATGACATGGTTTTTCGGATCATCTCCCTGCATCCCATCGAACTTCAAGATGTTTGATGGTAACTTTACCAGAATGGGAGGCCACGAGGGATTGTGTCAAATAGGGTCATTAATCAACTTGGACAAGTCAGTTAAGGCCAAAGTTGCTAGGAAAGGTAACTGACGGTTAGGTTGCACATACTGGTAATATTGATATGCCATATAATTACCAGTATGACTGTAAGTGGACTGATAGACATGTTTCTATGACAAAGAACTAATGGAAAATCCACTTGTAGGGGGTTTATTTTTGGGATCAGGACCATTAGGACCACTAGGGCCTCTAAGAGGAGTACCACCAGGGCCTCCAGGACCACCAGGACCTCCAAGAGGCAGACCACCAAGAGGTGGACTGTTGAAATATTGTAACTTCAAAGAATATTCTATATGTATCTTTTTGTGGTCCCCGATGGTCCCACCGGGAGAACCACCTGTATTACATTGTACCTCGATGCTCCTAATCGGAAGAACTAATAAGAGTCATGAGGTAGTCCCCTCTAATTGTAAAGGTGGGTCATCAACACCCCAGTGTGTTTACTTGAGCCTACATGTGTAACTCGAGCCTACATGTCAAATGAGTTAACTGAAGTGAACAGATGAATATAAATAGAGGTTTAGTGCTCCTCATTTGAGACACACACACTCTCACTTGTGTAGCGCATTAGTGGAGAAGAGTAGCTGGAGAAGGAGGAGAATCAGGCTTTGATCTCCTTGCTGGTTTTATCTTTTATCTTTTTAGGCATCTATATTTAGGAAGCTTTTGTTGGGTTTTTCCCTTTAGGTTTTTTCTAGGATAAAAAACTTTTTTGTTCCTTTTTTTATGGTTGTGCTTGTCTATCTTTCAGTGATCCTGTTTATATGCTTTTGTCATGAAAATCAAATGAAATACTGATGTCTTAGCTAAGCATATGAAAATTTAACATGGTATCAGAGCCACCCTGAAAAGAAGACATTGTGTAGCTACATAATCTAGGTCTTCTTACTTTTTGGTTCTCTCTCCACATTTTATCAGCAAAAGAAGGCTAGGCTGACTCTCCATTGAAGGGCGCATCTTTCTGTCGAAGCAAAATTCGATTCCAAGCATTTTCAGTTTTCGGTGCGGGAAATTAGGGCTTCTTGCAGAAGAATAATTTTTGAGTGAGCCCAGCATAGGATTTCTCTCCTCATCAAAATCGAATTATAAAGACCTGGATCAATTTTTTTGGTTGGGTGAAACTCTGGGAAAGTCAAACCCTAGTTTGACCCCGAGCTAGAAAGACCCTAAATACTAAAACTGATACGTTTTGGTACATTCAATATATCCCAATATTGGAAAAGGTTTAGGAGCTGAAGATTGCAGAGGCCAAATATAAATTCCTTCTGTACACTGTGTCCAAACTTCAGCCTTAGATTCACTATATTTTGGGAGATATGATCCCTCCAAGTTAGGGTTCCATCCTCTTCCATAATTCATCCCTAAACATGAAACCCGGGGAAAATTGCCATAGATTGGGCTACAGAGGTCCAAATTGAATTCCTAAAGATGTTCTAGAAATATTATAGACTGTAATTTCTGTGGTATAAATTTCAGAACCAGAAGATGAAACAGTGACACGTGGCAGTCCATACAACTTCGCTATTCTGAGTAGTCCTGTAACAGGTCACCCTGGGAAAAGGATCATAAATCCTAGTTGGTGAAACAAATTCTGATGAAACCTTTCATTTTGGATCAGGGACATGAGAGTTTAAATTATTATGAAATTTCAAACAAATAGGAGCAATAAATTCAGAGATATCACAGAAACAATGACAGGCATTTCTGCAGAAGAAATTGGAAAACTAGGGCTTCCTGTTCCAGGAGCTTCCCGCCACTGTTTTCAGAAAAGGAGTATGTTAGACAACTCCATTTGAAGAGATCTATATTTCTATCCAATTAGATCTTAAATATTCCAAGTTTTGAAAATTAGGGTTTCTCTGACAAACCCTAAATCAGCTAGCTCTATAAGCAGGACGGAAGCCTCAAATCGGTAAGATCTAATCTTTTGCTATTTGCATTTGAGGTTCTCATTTCAAAGTGATATATCACATCAGCTTGATGATAAGCTTGGTAAATTTGACAACTTCCAAGCATGGAAGTATTTGATCTCTCTGAAGAAAATGAATTGGACACCTACATGAGTAGAGAGGTTCCAGTTCCATATGGAGATGAGGCTCAAAGCCTTACACAACAAGAACTTGATCAAGGCCAAGAAGATCATTGTTGATTCAATCACGGATCAACTTGTACCACAAGTGTATTCCCTAAATACACCGAAGATGTTTGATTCCTTGATCAAGCTATTTGAAGATAAGAACTTAAATCAGAAGATGGCTTTGAGAAAACATTTGAAGAATGTGAAGATCCAGAATGCAGAACAACTTGAAGCGGTAGAAGAAGAAGTGGAGAATGCAGAAGTGGTGATAGCCACCTTGAATGGCATCCAAGGATCATGGGATTCATTCATGGAAATAATGTATTCCAGAAGGAAGTAATTTCTTTCAGCTCGACTCATAAGAAGAGAAGAAGAAGATGGGAGCAATTTAAGATCAAGCTCTCACCATTCAAAGAATATCCCTCAAGTGATGAGGAATATGAAGAACTCAATTCTTGAAGAACCTCTTATTCATCTTATCATTTGGATAAGAAATGTTGATTTCACAAATGAAGAATATGATAAAGTAGAATGATCAAGATGGAGTCTACCCGCGAAACAAATAAAAGATAAGTATTCAATTGTCATTTCATGATATTGTTTTTTTATACATTTCATTATATTTAGTTGATGTGTTATGCATGATAGATTGTTTGCATTAATGACTGTATACTACTAATATGCATGTAATGGGTAAGTATCTCATGGTGCTATACAACTCTCCATTGCTACTTATCAAACCTCTTTGCTGACATATTGGATTAGTGCACAATCTCAATGATGTCATGGTAGAGATGGAAGGCATCTAGAAAGTTTATGTGAGATATGGATGAATGTTGTATTGACTAAACAGTTGCATGATGCATAAGAATTTGCCGTTATGCATATGTTTTATGAAATAGTTCTAACCATGCAACTGGTGCATTTCAATTGTAGGAAAGGTCCTATACAACCTCCTACAAGAAAAGAAGGATGAGACTTGTTCCGAAGAACAAGTGATGACAATTCAATATTCACTCCAATAAACATGAATCTGAAGCTCCCAGGGTCAGAGACACCATGACGGAAGAAAGAGATTTAGAGAGTGGTAGATCCACCTTGAAGGATGAAGACCACCATGGGTACAAGAGATAACTCAAGATGAAGAAAAGAATGCTATGAAAGAAGCTATGATCAAATAATAACAGTTGATCATGGGGAATGATGTATACGATATGATTTCAAGACATAAAGGGAAGTACGTAGTATCTTCCATATGGATCTACAAGAACAAGTGTACAAAAAAAGGTTCGTGATTTGCCTCAGAAATAATAGACTATGACATGACATACTCTATTGACCAGTATATATCAAGCATAGAACTGCCTGTATAGAATGAAGAGGGAAGATGATACTCCACTTCAGGGGGAGTGACTACAGAAAATTATATCTGAGTTCGACATGGTATGACATGATGGATTGATACTTTACCAAGAGTAAAGTGGGTTCCAACCTTCAAGGTTGAATGCAGAAGACTAGGATATGTTGATGACCTGAGAAGAAAAACTCATAGAAGATGTTATGATACTAGAATGATGTTTGGCATATAGTACTCAAACCAGAAAGAAAAAATGTGGTATCTTCCACATGGATTTGCAAGATAAGATATGTTGCTGATAGAAGTAAGGTAAGACTTGTGGCTAGAGGTTTCTATCAGAAAGAGGGAATTAATTCTGAAGAGACACTTACTCTAGGAAGCAAGGTACACTTCGTTCAAAACTATCATGGTAGTTTCTTCCATGATGAAGTAAAGACAATCCTTCCTTAATGGTATGATTGAGGAAGATTTTTACATCAAATAGTCATGAGAATTTGAAATTGAAGATAGATGGAATCAAGTATGCAAGTTGAAGAAGGCCCTCTATGGCTTGAAGCAAGCTCCTAGAGCTTGGCATGGAAGAATAGATAGTTTCCTGATGAGCATGGGCTTTGCCAAGAGTAAAGTTGATCCTAACCTTTCCTACAAGGTTGTAGAAGATGAACCTGTTATTCTATTACTATATGTGGATGACTTATTCTTGACAGGGAATGAGAAACAGATCATGGAAAGCAAGAAGAAAGTAGCAGAAGAATTTGAGATGAAAGACCTTGGGTTAATGCATTATTTCCTAGGTATGGAAGTATGGCAAAGTTCAGAAGGAATTTTTCTCAACCAGGGAAAGTATGCGGTAGAGATATTGAAGAGATTCAATATGTTGGAATGCAAAGTCATGGCCACACCCATGGACTCCAACCTGAAGCTATTAGCCAATGACTCATCAGAGTTAGTGGATGTGACTCACTATAGACAGATCATTGGGTCATTGATGTACTTAAAAAATACTAGACCAGACATTTGTTTTGCTGTGAACACATTAATTCAATATCTTGTTCAACCAAGACGGGTTCACCTAGTAGCTGCAAAACATGTGATAAGATATTTGAAAGGGACTATAGACTTTGGTCTATACTATGATGGTAGCCATGAGTATAGATTGTATGGCTACACAGATGCAGATTGGGCTGGAAGTATCTCAGACAGGAAAATCACATCAGGTATATGCTTTTTTTTGAGGTCTGCTATGAGTTCATGGTTTAGCAGGAAACAGTCCAGTGTTTCTATTAGCACGGTTGAAGTAGAATACATAGCAGATTGCTCTACTAAGTTGTGAATCCATATGGCTTCAGAAGCTGATATCAGGTCTCTTTGACCTAAAGATGCATACTACAATGATTCTATGTGATAACTATAGTTGTGATGACAAAGAACCCTGTGTTCCGACATAGCACATAGAAATCTGGTATTTCTACATACAAGATAAGATGCAGATGATGATACTGTAGATGCAGATGATGGTGATTCAGTATTTCTATACTGAATATAGAGATGATGATGTTTCAGTATTCCCATACTGAAGATATAGATGATATTTCAGTATTTACATACTGTAGATACAGATGATGGTGATTCTGTATACTGAATATAGAGATGATGATGCTTTCAGTATTCACATACTGGAGATATAGATGGTGATAGTTCAGTATTCACATATTGAAGATGTAGATGATGATGGGTTGATGATGTACTGACGAAGCCTCTGCCTCGAGTAGAGTTCGAACACTTCCGAGACAAGCTTGGTGTTGTTCGGAAAGACCTTCCTCGAAAGGGGGAGTAGTGAGTTTGCAGTGGGATTGAATCATCCCTGGGAATTTTCCCTAAAGTGATCCAAAGACCTCGATCCTCGAGAATGAAGAGGGATTGTATCATCCTGGGACATCTATCCATAATAGATCCGGTGACCTCAGTCCTCGAGAACGTGGTGGGATTGTATCATCTCTGGGCACTTGCCCTAAAGTGATCTGGAGACCTTGGTCTTCAAGAATGACGAGGGTTTGTATCATCCCGGGACATCTTTCCATAATAGATATGGTGACCTCGGTCCTCGAGAATGTGGTAGGATTGCATCATCCTTGGACATCGTCCTAAAGAGATAGGGACTGATTCTCCTGTAATCAATCTGGTGGCTTCAGTCCTGGAGAATGTGGTAGGATTGCATCATCCTTGGACATAGTCCTAAAGTGATAGGGATTGATTCTCCCGTAATCAATCTGGTGGCTTCGGTCCTCGAGAATGTGGTAGGATTGCATCATCCTTGGACATCGTCCTAAAGTGATAGGGACTGATTCTCCCGTAATCAATCCGGTGGCTTCGGTCCTTGATAATGTGGTAGGATTGCATCATCCTTGGACATAGTCCAAAAGTGAAAGGGACTGATTATCCCGTAATCAATCCAGTGGCTTCGGTCATCAAGAATGTGGTAGGATTGCATCATCCTTGGACATAGTCCTAAAGTGATAGGGACTGATTCTCCCGTAATCAATCCATTGGCTTCGGTCCTCGAGAATGTGGTAGGATTGCATCAACCTTGGACATAGTCCTAAAATGATAGGGAATGATTCTCCTGTAATCAATCCGGTGGCTTCGGTCCTCGAGAATGTGGTAGGATTGCATCGTCCTTGGACTTAGTCCTAAAGTGATAGGGACTGATTCTCCCGTAATAAATCCGGTAACTTTGGTTGTCAAGAATGTGGTGGGATTGTATCATCCCTAGACTTTAAGTCCAAAAGTGATCCAAAGACTTTTTTTCTTTGAGTTGTGGATTGCAGGTTGTAGTTGATGATGATGATGCCGTATTGATCGAAAGATCAGAGTATGATGACGTACTGATCGAAATATCAGAGTATGACGATGACGTACTGATCGAAAGATCAGAGTATGATGATGATGACATACTGATTGAAAGATCAGAGTATGATGATGATGACATACTGATCGAAAGATCAAAATATGATGATGACGCACTATGATTATGATGTTTCTGATCGAAAGATTAGAGTATGATGATGGTGCACTATGATTATGATGTTTCTGATCGAAATGTTAGAGTATGATGATGATGTTTCTGATCGAAATATCAGAGTATGTTGGTGATGTTTCTGATCAAAAGATCAGAGTATGGTGATGATGTTTCTGATCGAAAGATCAGAGTATGATGATGATGTTTCTAATCGAAAGATCAGAGTATGTTGATGATGTTTCTGATCAAAAGATCAGAGTATGATGATGATGTTTCTGAACGAAAGATCAGAATGTGGTGATGATCCTCATCAATAGATCAGAATATGATGATGATGATGTTGCTGCTGATCAAAAGATCAAAGTGTTGATGATGATATTGTTGATCGAAAGGTCAAGATGTTGAAGATGTTGTTGCTGATCGAAAAGTCCAAGTACTGAAGATGTTGCTGATCGAAAGGTCAAAATGCTGAAGATGTTGTCGCTGATCGAACAGTCAAAGTACTAAATATGTTGCTGATCGAAAGGTCCAAATGCTGAAGATGTCGTTGCTGATTGAAAGATCAAAATGTTGAAGATGTTGTTGCTGATCGAACAGTCCAAGTGCTGAAGATGTTGTTGATCAAAAGGTCCAAGTGCGGAAGATGTCGTTGCTGATTGAAAGATCAAAATGCTGAAGATGTTGCTGATCAAAGCATTCAAAGAATTAATGATGATGAAGACTGAAGATTGAAGATGAAGACTGCATGATGTTGAAAATATTCCAATGATTTATAGATGTATTGCCCTGCTGATGTTGATGATGTCCCCTATCTCTACTCTTGTTGTTGTTGATTTTGATATAGAATACCCTTCTCGTTAAGTGGGAGTGTTGAAATATTGTAACTTCAAAGAATATTCTATATGTATCTTTTTGCGGTCCCCGATGGTCCTACCGGGAGAACCACTTGTATTACATTGTACCCCGATGCTCCTAATCGAAAGAACTAATAAGATTCATGAGGTAGTCCCCTCTAATTGTAAAGGTGGGTCATCAGCACCCTAGTTTGGTTACTGGAGCCTACATGTCAAATGAGTTAACTTAAGTGAACGGATGAATATAAATATAGGTGTAGTGCTCCTCATTTGAGGCACACACACTCTCACTTGTGTAGCATATTAGTGGAGAAGAGAAGTAGCTGGAGAAGGAGGAGGATCAGGCTTTGATCTCCTTGTTGGTTTTATCTTTTATCTTTTGGGGCATCTATATTGAGGAAGCTTTTGCTGGGTTTTTCCCTTTAGGGTTTTCCCAGGATAAATCTTTGTGCTCCTTTTTTTATGGTTGTGCTTGTCTATCTTTCATTGATCCTATTTATATGCTTTTGTCATGAAAATGAAATGAAATATTGATGTCTTAGCTAAGCATATGAAAATTTAACATGGACCACCAGACCCTCCAGGGCCGTTGGGGGGTAAACCTCTAGAGCCTCTAGAACCACTAGGAGGAGGGCCAATAGACCCTCCAGGGCCATTAGGAGGAATTCCACCAAGCCCCCCAGGACTACTAGGACCACAAGGAGGAAAGACGATAGGTCCTCCAGGACCATTAGGCCCCCCAAGGGGAGGACCTCCATAAGGCGTTCCTCTAGCACCTCCTATAGTATGTATAGGTATCCCCCCCATAGCTGGCATGTAAGACCAGTTAGGTTGTCCCCATGGTGTGAAATTATTACTAGGGTATGGAATTATAGCATAAGGAATTCCTATAGGATTACGTGGATAATTAATGTTCCCTATAGGTATTTGATAACCATAACCTCCAGAAGATTGAATGGTTACAGGTTGTGCCCCCAAGGGCTGACCTGAACTGGATGGGGGATTAACCACATTAGTATGGGTGGGAGGGACATAAAATATAGATTGTTCTATATTAGAGGTCTGTCCTTGACTAGGTACAATTCCGGTTGAATATAACGTAGGTCATGCTGGGGGTTGCCCCCTAGCACTAGAAGGTAATGATGGAACGGGAATTGAAAGTTGGGTCCCAGGTGTAGAAGACTTGGGAAGATTGGGAACAGACATAACATGGGAGGTGGTGGGGTTGGTATTTTTACCTGGGTTGTGTGGTGTTACCGTGTGATCTATAATCGGTTCAATGGGTCTCATAGAATCAACAAGTGAATGGTATCCCACAGGAACAACTGTGGAACGTGATGGTGGTGTTCCCAATATGTCATATATTTTCCTGTCAATCTCCTGTGCATGGAGAATGGCTACATGGTATTGCCTACTTTCTTCTTCATCTTCAGAAGAGTTTAAACGGGTGCCAAATGAGGCAATGGCCTGTCCTATAGAGGTGTCCCAAAATGGAGCATTGGGACCATAATCCAGACAGGTAGTATCATCAAGATGACCTTCTATGGGAGAATGGAATGAGGTATTTCCCTAAGAAGGTTTTTGGACCAAGGGAGGCAAGTGTGAATAATATGGTCCTCCACTTTCACAACCACATTATCTCCCACTTGGGAGGTGGTAGCAGCTCCTTGGTCGATAGCTTCCATTGGATTTTCTCCTAAACCAGGAATAAAATCAGGTTGCAAGCTTCGTACTCTTCTAAACTGTCTTAACTCAGCCAGTTTGTACAGTTCCTATCTAACCTAGGGTCTGAAAAACTAGAAAACACACCAAAAAATTTCCCTACACAAGCTATAGGTAAAACATGCACACTTAAAATGATAGGAGGAGTTTAGATAGTTAGGTCTCTCACTAGGATTGTCAAGAAGGTGCCACTCGCGATATACCTCGAGGGTACGTGCGTAGTAATCTCCCCAAATGTTATTTTCAATGTATAGCTCCAAGTGAGATGGCCAAAGGGCTTTTCTCAGATGGATAAGGTATCCTAGTGGGGTCTCCCGATATACTCAAGGTACGTGGGAGCTCGAATCGATAGTAGTGTTGTCTAATGCATAATCGTACACAAGGGGCCTTCCGATATACAATTAAGTACATGAAGTACCTTTCTATATACCTCAGGGGTACGTGAAAGGTCGTTCGATATACCAATGGTACATGGAAGAACTGCGCAAGTCCCAGGATGTAATGCATACAAATAATGACAACTCCTATGCTTAACGATGCCCGAACACGTCTCTAACCTATCACTTCAATTGCTACATAAATTGTAACCTATAACTACAGTTAATTTTAAAGTGGACGATTAGGTGAATGCATGGTGTTTTGACAGAAAAAGTAAAACCATGCAGTATGTGTATACAAATATTTCACTCTACCATTCAGTATGCCTACCTATGGGAAAGGAAGAGAGTATTTTATTTTGTTCTAAAACCAAAAATATTTCCAAACAACAATCTTGAACACAAAGTCAAAGACAAGCATCACTATCCAAATTGATTTCTCTTTCTGAAAGCAATAAGAAGGGGAAGAGTCTCTTTTCCTAAAAGAAAAACAAGAAGCACACTACATGCATATGCACTCTATTTTTCATTTTTTCTTAAAACATAGGCAAATCTAACTTAAAACTACCATATTTTTATTTTGAGGAGATAGTACTAAATGGATAAGAGACAAAAGAACATAAAGAGCCCGAAAGCTTGTAAAGCCAATCAGAGATCTAATGTCCAATGCTCAATGATGATAACCTAATCTCAATAAAAAATTTCCTTTTTTAAAGGAGGAAAAATAAGTTTGCTATGTAAACAAGAAATGAAACGTAGATGCTAATCAAATGTTTTTCTTTCAGTCTATATAATAGAGATGAAAAGTGATATTACTAGCACCCAAATCTTTTCAAAAACAAGAAGTCCTTTCACAATCACAACCAACAAGGAGAAAAGTGAATGAACAATCAATAAGCCTAATCTAGCTTTTGAATTTTCCAATCAAACCAATCTTTAACCATACAATTTCAAACCACAAGCATTAGATTCTAACACACAAGCCTGACAGTGCAGGGCTGAAAGCATATCAACTCAAATATTTTGCAAAAAATGAGAAAAAATAGGTCTTGGAATGATGCCTACCTGGCATCGCGCTACATGGGTCTTGACAGAGTGGTTCTGGACCAGCACTGCTTCTCGCCAATAGGACTCATGCGGTGGCACTGCGTGCTGCTAACTAGGTTCAGACGGTGGCATCGCTTCTCACCAACTGCAGAAGCACGGTTCCCTCTATAAATCCAAAACACAAAGGAGAATGACAGATCAATTAAGATAAATACCAGATCAAGGTAAAAACTGATAGGTTGAGAATAAAAAGAGCATAAAAGGTCAAAATAATTCAGATCTAGATAGATTTGGAAGTTTCAAACCAAAATACACTGAGTCAGATAGCAGATCTGACTGAAGAGAGTTGGATAAGGAGCCTGGATTCGGAAAAGAGTTGAATAATTGAGGAAGATCAGATCAACTGATACATATATTCAATCACCAGTAGAGTCACCATATTTGTAATCAAGAATATTTCACCTTCTACGGACATAAGTTGTTCCTCTGGTCTGAATGGTTGAAATCCAAAACAAATGAGTGAACGACAAAGGATGAAGACCCTCCCTAGAAGTAGTAGACACTTGGAATGCTGCTTCGATAGTGAACCTATGTACCTGCAATCAGATCAAACATGCAAACACATCAAAGCTACCAGAACATAATCTATTTATCCATGTCAGTGACTAAGGAATCCAACAACATTTACATGTGAAATCAAAACAACAGTAATGTGGGACGGAAATCAGCTTTGCATTAAGATGAATGGAGAAGTTTACAACCAATTAATCCTTAGTGTTGACATGCATCTCAATGAAACCAACACTTCATCCCCATAAGCTCCAACTTTTCTCTCTATGCTCTCAAATGGCTTGGGTCAAGTGGTCAATCCAATAGTGTAACAATACCTCTATAGTTCTCCCTCTCACCATGGACATGAGCTCGCATTTATAAGGCTCAATGGATAGGAATGGTTGAGAGATTTATGGATGAGGTGGCCTCTAAGATTCTATGATGGGGGATCTCGAGCTCAACTGACCCACAATTATAGGGATAAGGGAGGACAGGAGGCTCATGATCTAGAAGCCTCGAGAAACTTCTCTTTTTCCCATTTTACCCAGGGTACCTCTTTTCTCCTCTTATGACAGAGCGGTTCAGGTTAGAAATGTTTATGGACCAAAGGATATAAGCGGTGGCACCACTTATGGTAAATAATATACAGGTGGTGCAAACAAGGTACCGCTCATGGTTAACACGAAAAGCGCAGTGCTAAGTATTATCATGAAATATTGACAAACAACATGGGTTTCCACTCCAAGTGCTAGGATTAAGGGCAAGTATGTAAGTCAAAGGTCTCATCACATGGTGGTGACAGGATTTTGGTATAACAGACATCAACATTCTCATAAGACAAACATGGGAAAGTATGGGAAAATTGTGACTAAATTGGTCACCTCGGATTAGTGAATCAGTCGAATGTATTTCCTATCGGTCAACTGACTCAAGTGCCTGTCGAGGTAGAAGGCCTAAAAACATATGTTGATTTTGAAGTAATCGACATTGTCGATGACACAAACACGTATCTTGCACTTTTTGGGATCGAATAGGAGATTGATAATCAGATAGTCATCAATTTTAAGAAAATAATCTTATCATTTGAAGATTCAAACATAAGGGTGGTCGCACTAATTGATCCTCTAGAAGTCCAGAGATACGTCGAGATAGTAAATAGTGAAGGACAAGGTGACTATCTTGACAATATTTATAACATCACGTGTACGAGGGATGACTATGTAAAACCAACAACTGATGAAAATATTAGATGCCGAAGTATTATCTCCTATACATCAGATTATGGAGAAACATTGGAAAACTGGCAGAATCAGATGCACAAAGTATCCATGAGAAAGTGCACAAGAATTACACGGTATGTCTGAAGGGTAGGAACTAAGGAAAGTGAGATACCCACCTATGAACTTTTAGTTAACCTTGCATCATTTATGGCATAGTTTGAAGAAAAATTCACAAAACATCAGCACTTGTATGCCCTGGACTTTGTGTTGAAAGCTACACCCACCAGATGGTGGGTCGCACATAAATAATATATCTCGAAATGGAAACAATGTCGAAGATTGTTGGAGATAAGGTTCGAAGAAGAGATCAATTATACTGGTCAAAAGTATACATTATTGACTAATATTGTTGACCATATTAATTATTGTCATGCGACATGGGAGACATGTTCGCGACAGGAATGGGTTCATCAGTTTATACACATGTTAGACATGATACATAGGAGTTTCTATACATCAGTTGAACTGATATGAGGAACCATTAAATGGGATGAATTAGGTATTAATTTCATACACACATTTTCATTTGTTGATGATAATCCACCGATTGATGTTGCATTGCAAGTAATTAAGATAAAGATATTTGAAGATATCCATGTCGCAATGACAAACTTCAATCAGCGCAACACAACAATCCAACACTAGATGGAGTGCTACAATGTGACGAGAGAAACTGATGATGATGAACCAATGGATGTAAACATACCTAAGTATGAAGGAATGTGCCCAGTGGAAGGATTTGGTATTTCTAGAGACCAATTTTTGAATCCACTAAAAGTAAAAAAATAAATATTGGCACCCCCGAGAATCCAAAATTTGTCAATATTGGAGATTACTGGGATTATGATATTTTCAAGAAAATGACAAATCTATTGCATGAGTTTCAATATATGTTCCCTATGAAATTCTCATAGATGAAATGGATTGTTAGAGGCCTTGGAGAAATGAAGATACCTTTAAATCCCGACACAAAAACTATTAAGCAATGACCATACCGATTGAATCCGTGGTATAAATAAAATTTCAAAGAAGAGATAGACCAAATGTTGGATACAAGTATCATAGAACTTGTAAAAAAATCAGAATGGATCAATCCAATAGCAGTGCAAGATAAAAAATACAATTGGTGAAGTGCGTATTTGCGTCGACTTAAGAAAATTGAATAGATTTGCGTCAACTTAAGAAAATTGAATGATGACCCATTTCCGACTCCAGTTATAGATGAGGTATTTGACAGTGTCAGTGGTCAAGAAATTTACTCATTCACCAATGGTTCCTCTGGCTACCATCATATTAGAACTGCAAAGGAAGACCGACACAGGATCACCTTTGTGACGGAGTGGGGTTGTTTCCAATACACAGTAATGCCCTTTGGACTCAAGAATGCTCCTGTTATTTTTTCTACAATAGTAGTGCCTACCTTCAAATATTTTATTCATAAATTTCTTGAGGTCTAATTCGATGATTGGGCAGTATTTGGGCTCAATATTTATCATATTGAGAACCTTGGGATGATACTGGAAGGTTGTCACTAATATTAAATTTCATTGAACTTAAAGAAATGTATCTTTTGTACCCTATTTAGAATTATGTTGGGCCATGTAGTTTGTCACAATGGAATCTTGGTCGACCCTTCCAAAATTGTGATTATTGTTGACCTACCACCACCTACAACACTGAACCAATTGAGAGCTACATTGGGACATACATGATACTACATAAAATTTATCACAGGATATGCAAAGGTGACTACTCCAATGGAGAAGTTATTGAAGAAATATGTTAAGTTCCAGTGGACAGAAATTTTCCAAGAGAGTCTATACACTTTAAAGAAAAATATGGTTACAATGCCCATACTTGTATTTCTAGAATGGAAAACAAAATTTCATGTACATGTCGATGCATTGTCTATCACGCTCCGTGAGGTACTAGCGCTTCCTCGAGAAGGGTCGTTTGATCATCCCATTTCCTTTTCCAGCAGAAAACTATCAACATCAAAGAAGAACTATACCACAATGGAAAGAGAAAGATTAGCCATGGTATACGCTCTGCAGAAATTTAGGCACTACTTGCTGGGTGGACATTTTAAAATGTACATAGACCTTTCATCATTATCATACCTGGTTAATAAGCTAGTGTTGGGGGGGGAATATTTTTTGGTGGCTTCTCTTTTTTCAGGAATTTTACTTTGAAGTCATTGCTAAACCAGTCGACTGAATTCAGGTTCAGACCATCTGTCAAGGATTGAAAGTGGCGACAAACCTGGTAACCTCGACGATAGTCTCCCTGATGCATAACTATTTGCAATAAAAATGTTTGATGACTAGTACAAAGACATCATACAATTTTTTAGTACGGGTTATCCACCAGCTGAATTTACTAAAACACAGAAGAAGCAGTTAGTTGTGCAAGTTGCAGACTTCCAGTTGATTGCTGGACAATTATATAAAATGGGCCGTAATGATATTCTTTGTTGTTTTATCTTGGAACACGATTGAACGATGATACTAAATGAAATGCATGATGGTGTCGCAGGAGGACACTTTGCTGGAAAAGCTACAGTGTGAAAGATATTACAAGTGGGATTGTGGTGGCCTACCATGCATGTAGATGCCTGAGAATACCTTCGCAACTATTATATCTTTCAAAGAAATGGAAAGCCATCACGCTGAGATGAAATTCCATTAGTACCACAAATAACTCTACAGGAATTCGATAAATGGGATATTTATTTTGTGGGCCCTATTAGTCTAACAGGGAAATGCATAGGTTCTATATATACAATTACTACAGATGACTACCTAACTAGATGGGCTGAAGCAACGTAAGTAAAAGATTGTACTATTACGACTGCAGCTAAATTTTTATTTGAAAATGTTGACTAGATTTGGCTACCTGAAAATTTTGATAAGCGACCAAGGCACACACTTGGTCAACCAGTTGATTGATGAATTGACAGAATAATTCTAGATCCATCATAAAAATACAATGCCATATCACCCTCAAGCGAATGGTGTTGTTGAAGCATTTAACAAAATCCTGGAGAATGCATTGACAAATATTTGCAATGTCCAAAGAGATGACTGGGATCAAAAAGTTTCCATGGTATTGTGGGAATATCACACGACCTATAAGAAGTTGACAGGCCTATTGTTGGTAACAACATATCCCATTTCAACTACTAAAATGGGAGCCCCATTTATTCACTAAGGTAACCTCTAAAGGTTTTGATTTTTTCTTATGAGGTCTTATTCATGCTTACTGTAAGTACTATGTTTTGGTTTTTAATAAATTCCATCAAAGAATTGTTCTTGAAGGTTTTGTGGATTGCGGAAACAACCTTTTTTCTTAGCTATTTTTACTTTTCTGCAACCCGCATTGCGGATAGAGGAAGTCATTTTTTTGGAGGTTTTGAAAAATGTTTTCTCGTGATCCGCAACTCGCAAATGCGGATTGTGGATTTTAACTTTTATTTTTTATTTTTTTGGATTTACCTTTCCACAATACACAACCCACAAATGTGGATTGCAGATGTCGGAAAAATGTTTTGCAAATAAAATCTCAATTTTCGGTTCCGCATTTCCACAACCCGTAATGCAGATTGCGGGTTGCAAAAGTTGAGAAATACATTTTTGGTTGAAAATATCATCCTGCATTTCCACAACTCACTATGCGGATTGCGTATTGCATAAATCAAAATTGAAGAAATTGGTTAAACTCTATATTCGCAATCAGGTTTCCTGCTCTAATCTCAACCGTTGATTTTTCTGAAATCTACAGTGTAGATCTATTTCATCATTGGACTTCGCTAATTTAAATCATTCAAATTTTATGAGTTGTTCACCATTTCAACTTGCAATTTTTACTTGCGCATAGATTTTACTGTTATTTTCTCACTGAGTCCACGAATCCTCTTGTTTTCAAGCTATCTACGAGTAAGTTTCTCGAAATTTCTTTGTTCTTAGCGGTTAAACTCTGTTATTTTTAGCTTGGGTGAATATTAATTATGGTCATCAATTTTGTATCAAAATTTACCTCCCAGTCTACAAATATGTCTAGAACTACAAGGTCTAAAACCACTTTGAACGAGTAGAAGAGAAAGGATAGCGGGTGGGTGTCAGAAACCTACTACCTAGATTGGTCCCGAATCTATGATATCTTTGATAATGTCGATTTTTCTACCATTGCTCATGACCAGTCAGATTTTACTAGTATCAACAAGTCCCAGCTCCATTTTATCACGGCCAAACCTTCGTTCATGCCTTACACAGACCTGGTTAAGTGGACACTTGACCACACAAACCCCAAAGAGAGATATTTTGAGGATCACACACAGAACCAACTAGCCTCTTTCCCCCCTGAAATATTTGCAAGAGCATACACCCTTAACCCACCACAACAGTTGTTGAATGCTCATTTTCTTGAAGATTCCATGACCCAATACAATTTTGAAGAGATGATAAAATCATGGATGGACAAACCTATAGAGTCCATCCCTAAGCCTAATAAATCCTATCCCATCTCTTGGTTTAGGGAGTCATTCTCTTTATTGGCAGCAATGCTCTGCAGGTTGTACAGGTTACCCACTTGTACTGTGTTCAAAGCAAAATGGGTGCCCATCGCTCATCATGTCCTAACTACATGTGAATCATTCAACTGGGCACAAATTCTCTCAGTTGTTTTGAATGAGGCTATTGAGAAGTATCAAAAGAACCCGACGTCTAGAAATCCTTCCTTCTACCTGTTAGGTTATGTAATGGATATATTCTATGCGACATCTACATTCCCAGCCGTGGGATGGAATTGGATGAGGACTTCGCCACTTGTCCACATATACTGCTCAGCTCTATGGGAGGACAACTTTTTTCCTCACATCTATAACATTTGTGACCACTTCATTGGGTTGATTTATCATATAATATTCAAAGGGGATGCCCCTACTTTCTCTAACAGGGAAAGGGAACTGATCTCCACCATGGGAGATTGGTATGTGGGTGAGTATTTCTCCTACATCATAATTTGGGGCAGTGACACTGTTCATCTGCTGCCCAGGATAGTGCCAGAAAGGATGGTACTCAAGGTGATTTATTTCTAAACTATGATTGATGGGGTTTTCCCAAATCTTGCAGTAGCTAAGAGGAAGTGTTGGCCCAAGTTTCCACTATATTCAGGATTCCTGACTCTACAGAACTCCACACATGTTTCCATTCTTGGCAAGGAAATTACTACAATGAAATTAGGAGATGCACCTAAAAGGATGCATGATCCTAAATCATTCTTGGCCAACCACTTTGTATAGGAACATATGAAGACCTCATATGCACATCAAAAAGACCCTGATGAATCAATCTATCATGGGGAAAATGATTCTTCAGAAGTGGTAAGTAGGATTTCTTCTCCCTAGGAAAAGGGCTTCATTTTAGAGTACAAAAAGGAGCTTAAAACAATAGTGTTACACTATAGGAAGCTCCAATTGACAACGGAAGAAAATGCCAAGAGGAAAACAACAGAAAATGATGCAAAGGATTCGTTATCCAGCTCTTCTATCACTCCTACTTATCACTCAAAGGATAAAGGTAAGTTTGTCCTTCATTGTCCCACTAAATCCCAACCTTTGTCTACTCTCAAGGTCCTGCAAAGGTCAACGAAGATAAAAGAAATTTTAAAAATAATGAGCTAAGAAGTGGAGGCACAAGCAGCAATTTTTGTTCCACATCCTAAGAGATAGAAAGTTGAAGAAGCAATTCCACAGGTACAAGTACAAGCACCAATCCCGGAACTTGCACCACAGTTATTCCGAAGGGTATAACAACCAGTTCTACAAGTTGATCCAATTCAAGAAGTAGATCCACCCCCTATGGATATCTATGTGCATGATATTAAGAGCAACCTTTAGGAGGAGATCTCTCCCTCCACTTATGTGTGCCCTATCACCATTCCCACCAACTTACCACACACGGTTTCAATAATCCAGTCAGCTGGTAATCCTTTTGGAATTATGACTCCTCAACATACATTTTCGGAGATTAACCTCTCCGACATTCTTTTTTCCACTAATGGAACACCTTCAGTATCTATACATATGCCTATTGGTAACCCTTTTTCAACTTTACCCATTTTTTCAGCACCTTTTGAGTTTCTTGCCACGTCCACATCTTCACAAACCTATTCATTAGTCACACAAATTAATAGTTCTTCCATCCCAACCAATTTTTCCCAACCTATCACATCGGTTCCTACTTCCATCTTTTCACCCCCTACTTCTTATGCCTCCACAACTTCCACTACCATCCCCTCTGTCAGTATGTCGATCCCTACACCTGACACTACCTAGCCTGCCCCCATAGTTACAATCCCTAAAGTAATCAGCTCAACAAAAGAGGAGGTGGTTGACTTTGGTGAGGATGTAGTTGTCTCGCTGGGAGAATACTTTTTTAGCAGAAAGGAAAAGGATATGGTTAAAAAGGGATCCAAAAGATCTAGAGAAGGGACCTTCAAGCAAGGTTCAGTGCCAAACCAGATTATCTGGAAGAGAACCTCCAATGATGTCAAACAGGAAGCTCTAAATACTTCAACTGCCATGGGGGCCTTTGCAAGAGAGAATTATGATTTTGTGCCCTTATTGAATAAATAAGTTGAGGAAAAAGAGCAGGAATTGCAGAAGTCCAAGCAGGACCAAGCACATGCCAATGAAAAACATCAATAGGAAATGCAGGACTTTAAGAATGTATGAAGAGAAGTTGAGGAAACTCCAAGACCAAAATGATCATCTCAAGAAACAACTTGAAGAAGTAGAAGAGTTGAATAATGAGCATACTTATAAGATCACCACCCTTGAAGAGCAACTTAAAGACTTCCAAATTGTATATGTCACTTCTTCATTCTCCAAATTCACAGAGGAAGAATTTAAATAGTTGGCTTACATGATTCATGACGATCTATATCAACGAATGGTCAGTATTTTTGAAGTACTTAATGAGATTAAGGATATGTACAATACATTCGAGTGCCATTCAGACCTTCTCCATGATCACAACTGAAGGGGGAGTAAAGTAACAAGAGCTTATGATACCTTGGTGGATTGGAAAACGTATATCAAGGATAGACCTCATGATTTACCTTTCTTGGATAAGGGAAAGCTAAAAAGGACCCAGGTTTTGATTGAAACCTGGGAGAATGTCTATGAAATAGTAGAATTCATCATTAGAGACGGACAAGTCTCCTGCAAAAAGAGATTTTTTTCTTCAGAAAATTTGCTAGGTTTTTTGGACCTGCCACTACTAGATCCAATTGATGAAGCTATGCCTCCTAAGATTAAGCTTGAACAGATCAAGAGTGAATTTGCAAAAGATAAGGAGCAGATTCATGAAATCAGACAGCTTCACCTGGCCCAAATCAAGGAATGGATCAAATCACCCCTTACATCACAAATGAAAATTGACATTTTCCTCTGAGAATGGGGAAATGTTAAGAAACGAGAAATTAGATCCTTGATTTTCAAAGCTCAACTGCACCTAGGACATGACTAATATCACGACATACAGTATTTGTTGGGTGTATTTTCCAAGTGGCAGTCTGCCCTTGGAAAATCTTAAAAATCATATTTTGCAACCCCATATTTTGGGAGGATTTTTGTTTCTGTGTAACATATTGTAATAATTATTTAAAGGAAAGGGTTGTCTCCCAAAAGGGGGCTGGCGGGAGTAATTCCACGGGACAATAGGAGAAGGAACCACCAAGGACATATCGGGGATGCTATGTAATTTTGTAAGATTGTAATTTGTTTCATGGATTCTTGTCGTTCTTATATCTTCATGAAAAATTGATCATATGTTGCTTATTTATTGAACATGCTAACTTATGTATTGATGTTTCATTACAATGTTAATGTGTTCATTAGGCATTGAATAAATGTCTTTATTTAATTCATATGCCATTAATTGCAACTATTGAGTAGTCATTTATGCCCATACTCATTTTTGAATTGGTATTATTCTGCTAGAACAATTATACATATATAATACCAGTAAAATTTTCATTGTTTTAGTTTCATTCAAGATTGGAAGAAGGGAACATGCTAGATCTATGTTTTTATATGTTGGGTTATTATTTCTTTGTCATAAACTATAGATTTAATTGTTCTACTTGAAATTATTCACAATCACTATCTTATTTTCCTTAGACAGTCTAGTCTCCAGTTACTTCAAAAGTTTCCTAGATCTTCCTTGTAGGAAGAACAGATCCATTTGGATCTGAAAAACCTTGTTCCATTGGAGGCCTTGTATCCATAGGATTTAGTTATCCCACACAACTTGGGGATAGAAACATCTATGCGTGGGATCAATTTGAATCCTTTCTGGTTGGACTATCTCCTTCTGTTGATTCTCTTATAGTTTATCCGACAACCTACAAGCCCAGGCCATCAACAAGGCTGAACGCCATTTCCTCTAGTATATGGACAAGAAGTTTTGATTCCCATGGAATACATTGTACCCAACCTAAGGATTGTTGCGATCACATAGACAACATATGTTGGTACAGTTGAGGAAAGACTATCGCAGCTGATACAATTGGAAGAAGATCACTTTGTTGGAGGATATCATCAAAACATTGAGAAAAAATGACAGAAAGTATGTCATGATCGCCACATCAAGAACATGCAATTTCAGGTCGAAGGACTTGTTCTTATGTATGGTATCAAAATCCTCAAGCATCCAGTTAAGCTAAAAAGACACGGTTTCGGACCGTATATTGTCACACATATCACTGACTAAGGAACAATGCAATTGCAAAAGTTAGATGGAACAACTGTCAAAGGAATGGTAAATGGAAGTTAGCTAAAGCCTTATCAGGATAGCCGCAACTCGGTAGAGGGAAAAAAAAAAGAAAAAAAAGGAGAAAAAAAATAAAAGAAAGGAAAAGAAAAAGAAAAATCATTTGAAATTTTTTTTTTAATCGTAGGAAATCAATTGTCATGAAAGAAAAGAGCGTCACAGATTTCTAATGAATTGTAGACATAGGAAAATTGTCACAGACTCTTTGTTTGTCATAGAAGGAGAAAGAAGGGTGAAGATAATCCATCTATCGCACTGAAATAATTTTGTCGAAGGATACTAGTCGTAGAAATAGTGATGCTGTTGCAAGATGAATTTGAGTCACATAAATGATAGTCGACCATCATTAATTTGAAAATACCAAGATATTTTGGTAGCATATGTACGTTTTGGGTCACAAGTGAGTGGCGGTTTCCTTGTTATGATTCCAACGTTTAGCCCATGTGACGAAAATTACATCTACCTTTCCATTGATTGTCCGCATGTGTGAAGGAGTGACTGATTAAACAGGTAGACGATATCAAGCTTCACGCCCAAGTTTCATTTCATTATGCTGTGTTCGAGAAGAGAATTTGTTGTCTGCAACTACAAGAGCCGAAGTGAGTTTTCGTAGAGCATGTTTCTTTCGATTTCCAGTACAAGCACGATTGCAGAATCCATAGTTGAGACTACATCACCCACTCTCATTATGGAAGACATTGCTCGATATGTTCCACCATAGGAAAGGGATGCACAGGAAATTGAACAAATTCCAATAATTCCTAAAGTAAAGTTATGACCCAACCCACCTGGTCCATCAACGAAGAAATATTTTGGTACCCGCAAGAAGAAAGTTGTATCAACACTAATGAAGGAAGATGAAGAATCAAGGGTTGAAATTCAACTACCAAACAATATTCCATCTAAACCGTTGGATGCACTCATGGGTATACCCACCAGAATGAAAGTATCCATTGGTAATATCCGTCGGTCTAAACCAGAGTTTGAATAACGATGAACATAGATGAGAGTCTACAACATCTCCATCAAGTAGACAAGAAGGACAAGATATATTTGGAAATGATTGCTTGAGAGAAGAAGATGAGATGGAAGATTTCATCGACGATGAAGAAGCAGTTGATGAAAACATTCTTCCTATGGGGAGCAAGAAGTCAAAGAAAATAATATCCAGGTAAGCACACGGGATTTTTCCTTAAGCTTTCCAAGAAGTTCAGGATATAATTGTTGATGTCGATGATCTTTTCTCTCTCATCGGTTCTATCGCTCCAAAGCAGTAACATTTCAAACCAAGAAAGAAGAATAACATTAACAAAAGCTATGAAGAAGATAGAAGAGGCAAAGGAATTGTGTGCCAAGGTCGTCAAACAAGTTTCTCAGACTAGAGAAGCATTGATCGACGATGAAAAGATAGAAAGAGTCATCGAGCAACTGCGCACTGCTAAGACAGAAGCAACTCAGTTGAAGAATAAAATGAAGAAATTTCCCTTAGCTGGGAAAATGGACAAGGATGCAGATATGAAAAATTTAGAGCAACAAGTTGTAGCACTGTGAACTCAATAGAAGCAGAGGACTGACAAAGCTACAGAGTTGGAGGCTGAAGTAAAAGGAATTAGAAGAAACATTCATCCTGTACATCAGAAGTTACGACAAGTAGAAGAGTCTGTAGGGATTGTAACATCAGAACACATCAGTCCCAACCTTGTAGAAAACTTGCAAAAGGCAAAAGATGATGTGCAATGAGAGATAGAGGAGATAGTGAAAATATTTCAATATTTTCAAAGAAAAGTCGTAGTAGGGTAGAAGATTTGGAGTAGGGAAGCATGGCTCAGGATGAGCTACAGGTGAGTGTTTGGGGCCTATTATCCCTAGGAAAGGATAGGCAGAATTTAGATAGAATTTTTCTCATAATTTTAATATTATGGTCGCATGACAAAGGAAGAGATAAGATAGAAGAAGTAGCATGAGAAGGAAAGTTGTGATAGAAGCAACCTCGAAGAAAGAAGTAAACAATAGAAGGGAAATATGTGATAATATTAGCTTCAAGAAATTGAGCATTCAACAACTGTTGTGGTGGGTTAAGGGAGTATGCTTTTTCAAATACCTCAGGGCGGAAAGATGCTAGTTGTTTCTGTGGGTGGTCCTCAAAACATCGTTCTTTGGGGTTTGCATGGTCAAGTTCCCACTTGAATGGGTCTGTGTAAGGTAGGATCGGAGGTCTGACCGTGATAAAATGGAGCTGATACTTGCTGATATTGATGTAAAAGGAATGGTCATGAGAAATGGAAAAAAAATCATCGCTGTCAAAAATGGCATAGATTCGGGACCGGTCTAGGTAGTAGGTTTATGAATCTTGTTCGCTGGTGTCAAAGAAGATGCCAGCATTAGGGTCCTTACTTTTCTACTCGTTCATAGTGGTTTTATACCTTGTAGTACTCGACATATTTGCAGAATCGAAGGTAAATTCTAATACAAATTTGGTGACCATAATTAAAATTTAACTAGGATAAAGAAAACAAAATTGAACCACTGAGAATTGAGAAATTTGAGGAAAATTTACCCATAGATAGCTTGAGAGCAAAATGATTGGTGGGTTCAATGAGAAAATCACACTAAAATATTTGCGCAGGTAAAAATCGCAGATTTAAATGGTGAAGAAATCGTGAAATTCGAATGATTTCAATTAACCAAATCCAACGGTGAAATAGATATACACTGTAGATTTTGATAAAATCAATGGTTGAGATTAAAGCGGAAAACAAAAATGTGGAGATGAACTTTACCAATTTCTTCATTTTTGATTTCCGCAATCTGCAATCCGCATTTACGGGTTGCAAAATTGCAAGTACGAAATTTTTCAATTTTATTATTTATTGAGTTTACGATTTCCTCAATCTGCATTACGGGTTGGGGAAATGTGGAATAAAAAATTGATATTTTATTCGCAAAACAATTTTCCGACATCGGCAATTTGCATTTGCAGGTTGTGGGTTGCAGAAAGGAAAAGACAACCAAATAAAATAAGGTTCAATCTTCGCAATTTGCATTTGCAGGTTGCAGAATGGGGGAAAACAATTTAGAAAAAAGGACTTCCGCTATCCGGATTGTGGATTGTGGAATGCGCGTTGCAGACTAGCAAAAATAAAAGATTAAAAGGGTTGCTTCTGCAATCTGCAAAACCAAAAAAACAAGGCTTCGAAACAACTTTATTGAAAACCAAAACATAGTACTTACAATAAGCATGAAAAAGACCCCATAAGCAAAAATCATAACGTAAGAGGTTACCTTTGAATAAATGGCGCTCCCATTTCAATAGTTGAAATGAGATTTGTTGCTGCTAGCAACAGGCATCTATGGAACTCTTGATAGAACCTTCTTGAATTCTATTTTAAGGGCATGTGTACAACCATGCCACCCTTAATACAACATTGGTGAATTCTATTTGAAGTGAATGTATGATCATGGACCCCTTCATAGAACCTTGGTAAATTAAATCAAAATATAGAGCTTATAAAAAATGAGAAAATAATTTAGAAAATGATAAATAATAAATTAATTAAAACATGTACATGCCAGGAATAAATAATAACTTAATTTAAAATAAGAACATGCGCATAACAAAGGCGAGCAATTAGTTAAAGAGAAGATGGACTAAAACACACCCTTTAATTAAAAATAAATAAATAAGAAAATCAATTAAAGAAACATTAAGACTCAAGTGCACACACACACACACACACGTAGGAAAAGAAGACTCAAGTGCATACACACATGAACATGCAATAGAAACCTAAGAAACTCTATAAAAGAAATGCAAGTAGATGAGTGAGGATCATAGTTTGGATCTTGGATCCTTTATATTTTTCCTCCTACACGATGGGAGAGGATTGTTATAGTGACTGTTGAATATTTTGTTTCTTGGAAGTGGTGAAGGTTGGGAGGTATGAAAGTGGAATGCTTCACTTCCAATAGTGTTGATATTTTGCTTCTTCCATAAAACCCTGTTACTTCTTGGGGGTCCCCAGGGAAAAAGAGTAACCGTAGGGAGCAGGCAGGATGGTCAACCAAAGGACACGAAAATTGGTAATCCGATTGGAGCTATGACAATACGTGCAACACATATTGAGGGATACAACAACGTAATATCTAGTTAGGGGTTGCTACATGTAGCTATGAATTAAATTGGAAATATACTACTTGAAAGAGTTTGTCTTAAAAATTTAAAAAAAAATTCCATTTAAACTGAATTGAATCCTATACACAATTTCTATAAAAGAATTAGCTTGCAACAACTAATAGAATTTCATATTATACTCTAAGAGTATTTGTATCATGTTTTGGGGTGCATCATGAGATATGGGGTGCATGGTGTATGTTTAACACTTGATGGTTTTAGATGGATTGTATAATTAGAGGTGGTCTATGATTGGTATTGACATTTGATTTATCTATTTTGGTGGATGCTTGACTTCAGTTAATTTTTGTCTCATTGTTCTTCCCTTGGGCATTGGAGATCTCTTATCTAGATAGTGGATGCAATACATGATGGCCTCATGGAGGATTCATTTAGTGGGAGGATGCTCTACAGGGGATGTGGAGTATTGTGCATTAGGAAGGAATGATTTAAGCTCTAGATGGAATGTGGTAGCTTGGGATCCTATTTGAGGGATAGTAGATGGCTCACTGATGCTTAGGAATTCAACAATGATCTTATACGGGGTAATTGACCCACTGTATTACTTTACTTTGTAGGATAGATGGAGTTCTTGGAGGCTAGAAATGGAGTTGTGTGGACTTTCCTTATGTAGATACATCACATTGGATTCCTTTTTGTGCATGACATCATCATTGGAGCATGAGATTTGTATTCTAGGATAGATGTCTCACTTGAGTGTCCTACAAGGGTTCTTGTAGGTTACTTGTAAGGGATTGTGCCCACATAGTATTGTTGGCCTCTCTTACCTCTGATATTAATAAAGAAAGGAATGAGTATTTCATTTATATTACTCATGTGTTCATTCTTTCTCACTATTGTGTAGAGATGTGACCTAGAAGAGGAGCACACTTGTCCTCTCTATAGTTTTTTGCTTGTACTTATTTTTCTCTCTCTTGGGTGCTAGGTTTTTTTAGTCTCTTTGGAGTTTCTTCAAGAATATTGGAGTTCTAGGGTAAGGGTTTTATTTTTTAGATATTGAATACTAAAGTTTTAGGATAAAACCCTAGGGTGGAATTGTGAAGAAGAGAAATAGAGGACACCTTGACTTGAAGATAGTGTTGAAGGGATTATTGCACTTATTCTTGGTAGAGAAAGGGTTTGATTACTTACCCTAGCTAGGGCATTTCAAAGGGTTGGATTTTGTATCCTTGAGAGGAGCATATGATAAGTGATTCATAATTAATCTTACATATGAAGCTTCCACCCATGGCACATCTTATGCCAATTTTAGATTTGATTTTTAGATATGTCCATATTTTGCTATTTGCATCTATGAATGATCTTGTTGATTGGACATAAGTAAAATGAAAAATTGTTAAGTGATTTGACATCCAAAGAAGAAAATGAAGGGTATGATTTTCATTTTGTTTTTTATTCTATTAAAGTGTATTGACATATTTTTACATTAATTTATAAGGTGGCATAAAAGGGTTGAAAACATTTTTCATTGGTTGGCGTCCGATTCTCCTTAAATGTTGAAAAGTTTAGGGATATTTGAAAGTCAATCATTGTACTTCTTTCTCTATTGCTTTCTACTCTAATTTATAGTAGACCTAGAGTAGAAAATTATGGGGTTAATATATGAGGAGTTCCTTCTAGAAAGAAGGACAAAATTCTGAATTGCATTAAATTGTCACTTCAGTAAAATTTCCAACATAGTTTCAAAGTGGTTGTAGTCGAGATCACTCTTGAGTAAGAGGGCTCTATATTATAGCTAGTGATTACTTGGATCAGGAGGTTGACTAATAAAGGTTATTGGGTATCAAACCTTAGGTTTCTTGAGATAAGCACCTTGACCCTTAGAAGGGTTATTTCTTATTCATATTGTTGATTTTCTAGGATGGGTATGTCTTTGATCTCTTGTTTATCTTCTAACACTGTGTAGTGTTGGTTGGTAGGATAGTGGAGCTTAATTATATACATATCACATATGATAGGTCTCTATTCATATAGGATTTACTATCAAGAGGAAGGCATGAGTGTAGAGTTTGGTGATGATGCCACTTATCTTATGATAGAAGTTGCCTCTATCTCCTTCTTGACACCCAAAAGTGATATTTTTGAGTTGATTAATGTTTTGTTTGTTCTTGGGTTGAAGAAAAATATTCTTTCAATATCTTGTATGGTAGATCATTAGTGTATGGCCAATTTTGATGATCAAGAGGTCATATTTAGGAGATAAACCCATGTTGTGGCAAAATGGGTTTGTGTTGAAGGTCTTTCCGAGTGGCAAGTAGATCTAGTGAAGCATGATTCATTGTGTGTGCTAGTACTAAGTTGTGTGAGTTATGGAAAATATGTCTTGGTTACTTGTATTATGGATCATTGCATAAGGCTTGAAAAAGCTAGCATCATGATTACTATACTTCAAGATAGAGGAGGGTGTCTACATAGGATGTGCTCTTTGCAAGCAGATAAAGACTGGGTTTCCCAATTGAAGGTAGCGGCCAATATGGATTCTTGATCTAATCCATTTAGATGTATGTGGACCCTGTGTCTTCAACCTCCTTGACATGTAGTCATTATTTTGTCAATTTTATTAATGATTTCTCTCACAAAACCTTGATCTATTTTTTAAGACTAAGGATGAAGTGTTCAATTTTATTATTGTATGTTTTGAACAAGTGTCCTTAGAGGATCTTGAAGAACATGACACCAAAGGAGGCCTTTACTGGTGTGAACCCAAATCTATCTCCTTGTTGTGTGTTTGGCATCCCAACGATTACATGGTCTACTTTACATCTCAGAGAAGGACAATGTTATGCAGAGATGTGAAGTTTGCTAATAGAGCTTCTAGTTCACATGACCTTCCTTTAGGGATTGAAGAAAGAAAGGAGGTTGTTGTTCCAAGACTAAGCTTGAGGCACATGATAATCCAAATTAAGGTGAGGTGAGGCTAGAATCATATATGCTCTCATCATCCACCCTAGCCCACAAATATTGACATGACTTACACAAATGTTGCACGAGGCTAGAAAATAAGTGGGAGAACCCAAATCTTCATCGAGGGTGAGTGTACCACCTGGGAAATATGCTAGTCATATAGCATCATTGGTTTCTTCCATCCATGAGACATTCAAATGGTATAGAGGAGGATAGGTGTGATGATGAGTTTGAATTAATCCATGAGCCTTCTATTTACTCATTGGAGAGGTATGGTGACTTTGTGAAGGGGATTTTGTTGAGATTGATTATGGAGTTGTATGATAGAAGCATCATAAAATACATAACCAATGATTCTAGATTCTTTTTAAATAGAGTTCCCCTTCATGATATTCTTACTTTAGGATTCTCTTGATACGAGAGAGTTGACCTTGTTTAAGATAAGTTCAATTGCTAGAAGATTTGAGGCACATGAGAGGGATTCTAACGATGACAAGTTTCCACTCCACCTAACAATGATGAGAAAACATAGCCTCATGAGTTGATATGTTCTTTTATCTATGACCATTTTACAAAACTATTATTTATTATTATATTGTGTATTTGTCATGGTTGATAGACCATGACTATAGTTCAATATAAAGGTTGTGTCTTCCAATTTTTAAGCATATGTGGTCTGAAGATATGACTGCTTTATTGTGCACACCGCTAAAATATGATTCTAGTTGCATGAAATGGCAAGGAATTGGTATTTTTGTTCCAATGTATTTTTGATTCCCATACATTGTGCGCTAATACCCCATAATCCAGCTATAGGAAATCGCTGGGATTTGTATTTTTGTACTACATATTCCATTTTTTCATACACTGTGCACCTTCCGATGCAAAGTTCAGAGGCTAGTTATTGTTGTCAATTTCGATGACACTTGGAACCATGCAGAATCTTCCAATAGCCACATCATGAGGGATTTAAAATTTTAAAGTAGCCCAAGAATACAAATCCTCAACCAATTGTAGTACTGGGCCCTCCTCGCCGATTGCATAAATTCAATGGATAATATGCCAGGAAGTGGGGACAATTTCTATTCCCATAACTCCACCTAGTAAAGATCTGTTTTTAAGGTCTATCACAATTAATTGAATGCTTATTTGATGGAAGAGTTATTGAGTCATAGGCAAGGACAATATTAGGTACCAAAAGATAAAGATACAGATAGGGCTTCTCTAGGATTAGGGATTGTTTTGTCTCTTTATATCATTTCTCTAGGATTTGATCTCAGGACGAATTCCTTACTGTTGGATAACCTTGCATAGTTCACTGAATATACCATAAGCTTTTCCTTAGAGGATCAACTTGATCTTGTATGGATTTGTGATTGCCTTTGCAGGATGTCTTAGAGATGTGCTCCTCTTTGATGGTGATTCATGACGTTGAGTATAATGGGGGTTGAAGATCTTTCCATATATTCATAGGCAATTATTATTCATTGGAGGATTGATATGCTATGATACCATGGTTGATAACGTTGCTGGAGATGATAGTGGTTGATTTGGAGACTGCAACTAGTGATGATTTGTAGATAGAATTGATGGAGTTGCAGAGGGAGTCAAGATTTGTCGATGTAAACACTTTCCTAGCAAAGAGTGAGTGAGTATTAGGTTTTTGGGTTACTCCAAAATTATTTACACCATGTTTGGGGTGCTCCATGAGATTCAGGGTACATGAGTGCTTCCCTTGGGTATTGGAGATGGCATGTGGCAGCTTGGATACCTATTCGGAGAATTGCAGATAGCTTGGGGCACAAGATAGAGTGGTGTGGACTTTTCTTGTGTAGCTACATCACCTTGGAATCTTTATTGTACATGGCATCATCATTAAAACATGCTACTTGTAGTCTAGAGTAGGCATCTTACGATGCAAGCTTGCATTCACACCTGACATTGTCCCAAGTAGATGTTTTGGCTACAATGTTTATTTTGATTAAGCCATTATACAATGTATGGTAAGACATTTTTCCATTTGTTATCTAAAAGTTGTACATAAAAAAAGAAGACGATTACCTACTAATTTACCAAGGTTTTGATTTACCTGAGGGTGAAATCAAGGTTGATGTCGTTAAATAGAATTGTAAGTTTGATAGATCCTACCCTTTCCTGGTCTACAAACACTATAGACTATATCTTGCACACATACATCTTTATAAGGCAGTCAAACCAACATTGCTGGACTGTGCGCTGAGACTGCACAGACCAGGGCGCCAGAGCATTTAATATTGCATAGGGTGGTATTGGATCCGAATTGTATGGAATTTATAGTTGTTATGACATAATAATCCCCATTCCTAAATTCTAGCTACAGGAAATCGCAGGAAATTCTGTACGAAGTATTCCCTTCTGCCATACACTCTGCGCCTTCCATTGCACAGTAGAACGAAGAATTCAAAGGCTAATGATCGTTGTCAGTTTCAAGAATGCAGAGTTTAGTTTTCCTTGCAAATTGTAGTACGGGTCCTTCACGCCGATAGCATAAATTCGAACAACAAGATGTCCATTTCTTCAGAGAATTTCTACTTCGTGGTTTCTGATATTGAAGTAATCATTTCTGGTGATTACTATTCCTGTGTGATGATTTACAGAGTGCTTCGACTCTCGAGCCGAGTGTGAAAATCCTCAGGTACTCAAGGAAGGCAGCCTCGCAACTGCTACGATGACTTGTGAGTGTGGAAGCTGCTGACTGTCGATCGAACATTTACCCAGGACTCTGTTCTTGATTTCAGGCAGGCATTTGTATTGTTTACGGCTTTGTGGTTTTTGACATCAAATTGGGCATTTCTATTTTTTTTTGGCAATTACTTGCACTTACTATTCCTATGTGTTGGTGCCTATGAGTGTAAAAATGATAAAAGAACCTTCGACTCTGATCCACTACGATCACCTTAAATTGGATACCTCCTATTATCAAATGATAAATGAACTTATTTAAAACTGTGATGTTAATGAAAAGCTACATGTTTTTAGAAAACCTCTATTTCTTTGCTTATCCACTATGGCAACCTTAAACTGGATACCTCCTATTATCAAATGATAAATGAACTTTGAAAACCTTTCATTTCATGAAAAGACATGTTCATAGAATCCACGAAAAAAGTACATATGTTTAAGAATTTAAATACATGAATCCATGGAAAAAGTACATACGTTTAAGAATTTAAATACATGACTAGTATACTAATGACTAAAATATAACAACTGTAAAAGGAAAACAGTGAAATGAAAACAACATAGAGCTTGAATTTTAATGGAAAGGTTTCTAAATCCAATCACACCTAATTCAGTTTTAAAAAAACAGTGATTCAGTTTTAAAATAACAGTAAAATAAAGACTGGAGTTTGAATATTAGATAAATGGCTTCTCAATCCAACAAAATGCTAATTAGTTTAAATCTTCTAGATTTCTTGTTTAGTCTCTGAAAAATCGTTATGATATCCAAGGAAGGTAATTGAGTGTAAAAGTTTGGATTCTCGTGAGATAGTTCGTGTATGTTATGCAAGTGAGATGCCACTAATTTACATTTACAAACAAAAATATAAATCACAATTAAAGAAGAGAATTATTACGTCAAACTGTTCATCAAAGTATGAGAGGGGAAGGTTGATGTTTATAATTCCAGATTGAACCCTTTTCTGTGCTTCAATATTGTGATTCAGCACCATCCTTGTCCGCTATTCCTGGCAGTTTTACTCTGTCTTTCCCTCCACACAGAGTCACGGACACATTACAGAGTAAACTCTCAAACATAATTTACAGAATATAAACAAAACAAATAGAAAACAAATACAAAAATAGCTCTTTAACCCCTTCACATTGCATAGTAAAAATGAAAAGCATACACATTTTCAAAAACCAATTACAAAATAGTTCCTAAATCCCTTCACCCTTCTCTGCTATCCCTTGCAGTTTCCCTTCACGTTCGCCTCACCTGCTCTGTTTTTCCTACAAAAGCCATTCGTACACAAAATCATTCCATAGTAAAAATGAAATATCATTTACAGAATACAATCAAAACAAAAAAGAAACCAAATACAAAAATAACTAAAAGAAAACTGACCTCACCCTTCTATCTCCAATACAAAATAACTAAAAGAAAACTGAATTCACCCTTCGATCTCCAATACAAAATAAAAATGAGAGAACTGAATTCACCCTTCCATCTACAATACAAACTAACTAAAAGAATACTGAATTCACGCTTCGATCTCCATAGCTCCTACGCTCCTCTTCTCAAGATTTCTTGAACTTGTCGTCTCCTTTTATATATTTTGCTGCTGCATTTCACATTACTTTCCCATCTTTTTGCGTTTTTCTTTAACGGCTGTAAAGTTTCCTTCAACAGTTTTAAGGAAAAAAAAGCAAAGAACAAAAATCTGGTTTTTCTTTAGAATAAAAAGCAAAATAAAAAAATCTTTCTGTTTGCGTTTTCCTTAAAACCGTTTAAAAAAAATACAAAAACCAAATCTTGCTGTTTGCGTTTTCCTTAAAACCGTTCAAAAAAAACAAAAACCAAATCTGTCACAAGAGAAAAAAATAACAATAATAATGCTAGCTCATGCACGTTAATATTACCAGTAATTTTTTTTAAATGATATGTTGTTAATATTACAAGTTAATTTTTTTAAATAATATGCTGAAGGGTTGGGAGATACCTTTTCATTTCCATTGGACTAAGAGGGATTTCTTATTAAAAAAAAAGAGTAAGTTTTAGTGATAAAGAGTAAATTTTTTATTTAGTTAAAGTTAAAAAAAAAAATTATAAAATTGAAAAAAATAAAATAATATAATAATAAGTTTTAAAAATGTAAGTAAAATAAAACTAATATAAGATTGGGGTGAAATGTCTTCTATATTGTGTCTTGCTCTTTAGATTAAGATAACCAATTGCTCTTTGGGTTAAGATAATTAATCTTTTTACAAGTTTTATTTATAAAAAAGATTTGTATTTAAATTTAGTAATTTAATAATTACTGTAGAGTTTTTATTAATATAATATTTTATTTCGTGTATATGATAGATAAAAATTAGATAACAAAATTATAGAAATGAATAAAAAATATAGTTTTTACTAATATAATATTTTATTTGGTGTATATGATAGATAAATATTAGATAACAAAATTATATAAATGAATAAAAAATATAATACAAGAGTAAGTTTAACACATACATCAAAGAGTGCTATCGATATAGAATTTGAGTAAAATACCTTGTTTTTTATTCTATGAATCATTTATGATGAAGGGATTTTATCTTTATTGAATATTTGAATATAAAATATTTTCATTTAACTCATTTTTTCAAAAAAAAAAATCCAAAGTAGAGTTGACTTCCAATTTTTCATAGCATTAGTGATAAAACTATGAACCAATTCATTATTTGAAGTCAATGGTTTATACATTTTGTTGAATAAGGTGTTCCATGTGATTACCTTCATTCACACATAAAGAACTGATTGGCTTTGGACTTTGAAAATATTTAGAAATGCATCTTTGATTATATTTTATGTAAATTTTGAAGATGATAAAAATATGTTGAACTTAATTTCTCATACAACATCATGTTTAAGATGTTTCTAGCATTTTCTTGATTGGTTTGGATTGTAGTTGAGAAAGCCAAGTGATGATATCATATTAGATTGATTGAGCTTGAAATAAAAAATTCACTCAAGAGATTCAACAAAAGTTAAATATAGCGCACGGACATTAAGGCAATTTCAAGGAGGTGGTTAGGTGGTTTTTTGGAGGTTCAAATGGTAGTATTAGAAACACTTATCAAACACTAAAATGGACATATGTGAGCCACATGTTCGAGTGAACCCATGATGCATTAAAGGCAAAGGTCGATTTGGAGGTGGTGATATGTGGATTTTAGAGCCATAAAGAATGGTTTTGTGAACCACAATTTGAACTCCAAAATTTATAATGAAACGACATATGTAAGGGAAGTTTAAAATTTTCAAGGGTGAAGGTCTTGTTAAAATCCTACATGATCAACCTTTGAATTATCTAAATTTGTGCCTCTTGTCCACTGGAACCCAATAAAATAGAAATTAAAAGGGTAATTTTCAATTGTGGTGGTAAGTGGTTTAGGAGGCTAACAAAGTGGTACTGGAAACCACTTATCAAGCTCTGAGATGGTTGTGTGATTGCCACATGTCTTAATGGATTCAAATCTAGGAGGAAAAGGTGGGTTTAAAAGGTTCATTAGCCTCAACCCCAAAAAGGATAGGTGGATGCCATGTGTCTAGTGGAACCGACTGCATAGAAAATAAAAAGGGTGGTTTTCAACATTGGCGGTAAGTGATTTTGGAGCCATCATTTGTGATTTTGGAAATTACATTTCAAGCTCCAAAACAATGAGAGTGTGCCATCATCAACCCTCTTATAATATGGACAATGGTCATCTTTACTTATACTGAAATATTGGCTCTTCATAAAGGTGTCAATTTTTTTGTACCACATCCTTAGAGCATGTTTCAATACATATAGATATTTATTGAGTATGCAAAACAAATTCTGTTTGACTCTTTCTATATATCCCTCAGTCTTATGTATATAAATTTTTTGCTCAAGATCACCATGTAGAAAACCATTTTTTACATATAGTTGCTCCAACTCTAAACCTTACCTTGATTTAAGTGAAAGTAAAACCCTTATAGTAATAATATTCACAAGTGGATGGAATATTTCATTAAAATCTATACCCAACTTCTGTGCATAACCTTTTTCCATCAAGCAATCTTTATAACATTCCAACAACCCTCCATTTTTCTTCTTTACTTTATACACCCACTTATTTCCAACAACCTTTCTTCATGGTGGGTGGTCCACAAGTTCCCATGTTTCATGCTTGTGTCATTTCTTCATCCATGAATTTCCTTTATTTATCTATATTCTTATATTTCCTAGCTTCGTGAAATGAACTAGGTTCACTATCATCTGTTATTACAGAAAAAGAAGGTTGAAAATTAGGAGAATGTCGTTTTATACATCTCTTTGGATGAGTATATATTTTGAGTCGTGATTGTTGAAATTGATGTTCTTCATGCTTATCAGAAGCCTCATGCTTATTAGAAGCCTCATTTTCATCTTCATTCATTTATGCCCTTTCGGAAGTCAGAAGTCGAAAGAAAAATTATTCATGACTAACCACATACCCTCTGACACCAAGCATGCATCATTTCCAATTTTCGAAAGTCGTAATTCTGAAGTTCAATTAAATTCTTAATATATTTTGTCTTGACTTCTAACTCCCTTTTTTAGGGTTCCATTTTTGTAAAAGCGCCAGACTTCAATTCACATGAATTTGCATTAAATTCACTTTATGATCTAAATCTGCTAAATTTAATGTTTAAACAGAATGACTGGAGCCCTAAACAATTCACTAAATTGCTTCAAGTGAAAAATTTTCCCTCTTGACTATGCAAAGGATTCACTCTGCAATTCCCATTGGTTTGAGATTTCAAGGTTCCAATTTCTCAGCTTATAGGTATTCTATCATTTTCCAAAAAATTCAATAAGTTTTGTGACATAATTTCCATGTATAATCATGTTTTGTTTATTTCCTACAAAAAATTATGAGAGAAGATTGGCAAAGAGAACCAAATCCAAATCATTAGCATAGGATTGGAAAACCTACGCCAATTTTGAGTTCTTTTCAGATACTAATGCGAGGGTTTCTGATACCCTATGTCTCGATTGAGATAAGATATATGTTATTTTTGATGGGGATGATTTCTTTGAGTTCAAAGAAGAGGCTAGGATTTATGAGAACACCAATAGATCGAATCTTCGTATGACCGTCGCTCGTCCAGTAGTGCCCGCATAAACAAACCTCCCGAAATGGGTAGTATATTTTACTGATATACCCACTAACACTTTCAGAGTTTCTAGCAAATCAATGTTCGCTAATATCAAGATGGACACATTCACCAAGATGTACAATTTGAAGGTTGCAGAGAAACTACTCACATAAGAACTTATACATGCCTTCAGAAACAGAGTTGAACCACAAGTATTATTGAAAAGTTGGATGGTCGACCCCAATACATTCATTATCAGACCAAACTGATAGTATATTATTATTTTATTAAGGGAACCATACAAGTTATTGGTGGAAAATGTTGTGCAGATTCTACGTAGCAAAAAACTATCAATTCTTCAAACTTGAATGGGAACCATTGGCTTACTATATCACAACTATGGGTAAGATCTTCAACTGGGATCAAATATTTTCAATTATATTCAAACACGCCATTCTCCAAGTACATAAAACCTCAACAACCAAGAAACCTAACTTTTACTTATTGACATATGTGATGGATATAATATGCGCTTCATTTTCTTATCCTGCAATGAATTGGCATTGGACAAAAGAAAAACCACTCATTCATATTTACTATCCAGTTCTATGGGAGGACAACTATATCCCACAATTATGATATATGCAGCATTTTTTGGGGGTTGTTTATTTTTCCCTGTTTAATAAAAACACACCCCGTTTATTTGAGAGTACCCTATCCCTAGTTACAACCATGAGTGATTGGTACTACATCGATTTTTTCACATATTTTAGGATATGGGGAAGCAAGACTATTCACTTATTTCCTATAATTGTTCCAAATAGAATAGAATTGGCCGAGATAGGTTTTCAAATAGTAGTAGATGGTGTTCATAGCCACATTTATGTAACAAAGAGAGGACCTTGGCCCAAAATTCCTTCATACATTGTATATTTAGTAATATAGAATGCAGGGCATGGGAATACTATTTCCAAGGAAATAATCAAATTGAAGCTAGGGTTAGAAGTAAAAAGGATGCAACCCAAAGGTTTCATACCTAGGTATTTACTCAAGTGCACTTAAAGAATACTTATATTTATCAGAAATAACTAGATGACCTAATGTTCCAAGGTATTCATAGTTTTGAAGAGGTCACAAGCAAGATCAATGACCCAACTCAAAGGATGTTATTTCATGAAGAAAAAAACAATTAAAATTCAACATACTGGAATATAGGAATATGATATTTGAGTAGAATCAAAGAAAGGAAAAGGAATAAACTCAACTAGCAAGTAAAGTGGTGGATACCCCTCTTAAGATTTCCAAATATGACGAGGAACCGAAATTAGAGAAGAAATAGGGAAAGCAACCAATTATTGATCCTTGGCCGACTTCTTCTCTTTCTAAAATAAATAATTTGGTGCAAAGGTCCCAAGAACTAAAAGGTAAGGATGCATTTACCAAATTAGTTTATTATGTTGAAAATGTTCCCAAAAAAATTCCCTAATATCTCTGTAAAAATAGAAGGAGAAAATAAACCCAGTCAAACAATTCCTGGTTCAATAGTCAATGATGTCATCGACTTAGAAAAGAGTCACTTTGATGAAGTAGTTTATCTTACACCTATAGATCCATAGCAAACTCTAACTTCATCCCCTACTTCTCAAAATACAGACAATGGTAAAAGAGAGGAACCACCAAAGGAAGTTGAAACCATTGTTAATACTTAATATACCATTGCGAGTTTGGCAACCATAAACAAATCCCTATAGTTGAAAAACCTTCCTTAGTATCCGAATTGACTCACAAATATTTACCAACTATTAAAGATAACACTTTTCCTAAGAAATTTTTGGAAGACCCACCTACGCATGAGATTTGAAAACATAGAAGATACTTATAGTTCATTTGAGGAATCCTAGGAGAACTGCTTAGGTGCACACTTATAAGAATCATAGGAGAATTTCCCAGGTGCACATTAAGTTCCTTGTGACCTCATCATCTCCAACATGGGAACACACACATAAAAGGATGGATTATGACCGAACAACCTATGTACCACGCCAGGACTTTTACGTTCCAGGTCAACCTCAAGGACTTATTAAATATGAAAAACCTACGTCTAGGATCTTTTTCGTTCAAATAGGATCTTTGCTTGTCATGTGTATCGAATCCCAATGGTTGTTCTACGTACACTTCGTCCTCAACTAAACCATTTGAGAATGGTGTCTTAACGTCCATCGGGTGTATCTTCCATCTCATAACTGCATCCAATGCAAGTATAGATCTAATGGAAGTGTACCTTTCTACGGGTGCAAGTGTATCATCGTAGCTGTGTATGCCTTCTTTCTGTGAGAAGCCTCGTGCCACGAATCTTGCTTTCTGTTTCTCAATGCTACCATCTGTGACATGATTGATCTTCTAGATCCACTTCAAAGTCAAGAAAGCCTTCCTTTCCAGTCTCAGAACTATCTCCCAGACATCATTATTCATAATCGACTGATATTCCTTGATCATGGCATCCTTCCACTCTTTATTTTCTATGTCATTTTCATAATTGGAAGGTTCCTTGTCAATGATGTCACATAACATGACCACATAGTTGTTCTAAGGTTTTGGTCTTTTACTTTCTCTATGCATCACTTCTAGAGCGACATACATTTATGTATCTTGTATTAGCTCTCGTTCCCATGTTGGTTTCCTCTTGTGCGAGTCCTTCTCATGAAGTTTATCTAGAGTCTCTTGTGGTTCTGTCATGTCATGACCTTCATGGTCTTCTAGAATTGTCAATTCCATTGTCGTATCTAGAACTATCGTACCTTCAGGTTCCTTGACCTCTTCAGTAGGAAACCCCCTATATCTGGAGTATGTCGATTCCTCATCAAAGGTTACATCTCTACCGATGCCGATCTTCTTGAATCCTTGAAGTATATTCGATAGGACTTTGATGTATCAATGTATCCTATGAATATTCCCTTCCTCCCAGAAGGATCGATCTTGGTGATCTTCTCTTTTGGGATATTTATGTACATTAGGAAGCAAAATATTTGGAGATGGATGACTTCTGGTTTCTCTTCTGATAAATCCTTTTCAGGAGTCTTGTTGTCAAGCACTTGATGAGGAGTATGGTTTTGTACATACACAACTATCCTTGATGCTTCTTCCCAAAGGTTCATTGGAAGATTTTGGTCATGTAGCATTATTTTCATTGCTTCCATTATGGTTCGGTTCTTTCATTCCACAACCCCATTCTGCTAAAGATTGTATGGAGTGTTCAACTCCCTCTTAATTCTAGACTCTCTACAGAGTTCCTTGAATTATTCCAAGGTGAACTCTCTTCCATTACCTTATTTGTAGAGTCTTGATCTTCCTTTCATTCTGGTTCTCGACTAAGGATTTGAATTCCTTGGATTTACTGAATAGTCTATTTTTCCCTTTCAAAAATATATCCAATTCTTATGTGAGAAATCATCTACATAGTACACATATCTACTTAATGAGATGGAAGACATGGGATCACATACATTTGAGTTTATTGTCTCTAGTATTCCTTTAGCTTTACTTTCACTGCTAGGAAATGTCTTCTTTGCATTGTTTCCTTGTGCACATCCTTTGCAAATTACTTCATGCTTTGCCTAGATTTTTGGAAGTCTCGAGACTTCTTTGCTTTCAATTGATATTTATCTATAATGCACATGTGCAATTCTTAGGTGGAGTAGTTCAATTGGTTCTATTGACTCATAAACCAATGTTTGTTCAGGATGCCCCTTTAGTTTGTGCAATCCTTCGTCTTGTTCTCCATTCATTGTTGTATCATCTATTGTCTTTCCTTTAGGCCATAATCTAAGAAATTGGCCATAAATAAATAAAACACTCATTCCCTTTGCATATAGTGCAGAGATGGAGAGAAAATTCTTCTTCAATCCTAGAACATATAGAACATCCTTCATCTTTAAATATTTTCCATAGTTTATCTTGTATGAATATTCTCCACTTCCTTTTATGGGGTATTGATAATCATTCCCAAGTTTTAACTTGTGAGGTTATTTATGCTCAGACATATTGGTGAATGGTTCTTTGTATCCACAAGCCAAACATTGCTTCCATGTGAGATAGTTCCCGTGAGTGTTGAGATTAGCACAGACTCTTCATATCAATCATCCTTCTCTCTTATAAATATTTCATTACTTCGTTCATCGTATTCAAAAATTTGAGAATGATGCATCTTTTTTTTTGGGGGGAAGTCTCTTACAAAATGTCTGTAATGTCTTTTTTTTAATATTTTACCAAAATGCCAAATTTTCCAATTTTTTCACAATTTTGGCTCTTGACTAGTTTTAGTGTCTTGGTCTCCAAATCAACCCAATTGATCCCAAATATTCAGATAATGTGTATGAATGATATAATAACTTAATTATTAATGTCATGGATGTATTTTGGCACTCCAATCAGTTCTGGAAGTCTGCACTAAATTCTGAACAAGATAGATGATTTTACTAGAAATTTTGGGTTCAAATCCCCCTTGGGATAAGTGATAGAAATGGCTTCCCAAATTTGCAGAAACCCACTTGAATTCTTAAATTGAATAAGGGGATGTGTATAATACATTATCATAGACTCATATGCATAAAAAATTGAATTATAATGGTTGTTATCACTTCTTTCAATCAGATATAAAAAACTAGTTTTGGACCCTTAGGGAAATGAAGTGTAGTTTGCCCCAAATGCTATGAAATTAGACCCAATGGCCAAAAATTATCAGTTAATAAACATGAAACCCATAATATAATTTAGTGATAGTTCATTAATTCATAAATCATCAATATTTCATAAATCCATTCGAATCCATCGAGATTAAAAGAGTTTACAACAAGGTAGTGGGGAAATGGCACTGTTTCTTCATTATTGTGAAATAATACATGATATTTCTTGGCCTTTCGACTTGATATATTTATGAAATTAAATATAAGAGCATATACATCAGAATACAAAATAATTAATCAAGAGAATCTCCCTCAAATAGGTGAATACCTCACCAAGTGTGCCTCACTCCATAGAGCTGAAATATGGTGAGAAAACTTGAGATGGAAGGAAGAACAAGCTGAACTTAATGTGTCCAGGAGCTTCTGTAGCTTGCACCTGTAACTTATGAATCCATTGAAGCTCCTTGAAAGACCTAGGTGGCCTCTCCAAACACCAACTAGTATGGGAATATTTCACCCTCGAAATTGGCTAAGGCATGAACTAGTCTTCCACTAGCTCTCTCTCTTCTCAATAGCAAATTTCACAAATGATCAAAAAGTCCTTCTCATGGCTGATCCATGTATTTTATAAAAATTATTGGTATTCTAAGGTTACAAATCCATCCATAAACCAAATCCAAGTCAAATTGGTGTGGCTTCTCATGCTATGCCATGTGGCCTCTCTCTTCACCTTCCCTCTTCTCCCAAATTCAAGTAGGAGTCTCTTGGCCTTCTCCAAATCCCATGAGCGCCCTATAATATGCTCTATTCAAGCCTGACATGTCAGATATGTTAGTATGTAAGCCTTAATATCTGACTTGTGTCATAATTGTCATAGAATCTACATCATTGGTGTCATAGATGTCATAAATGTAAAGGGAATCTAGCCAAGTGTCCATGAAACTCCCATTTGGCTCTTCCTCTCCCCTGTAAGTTACAATTCATCCAAAATTAAACCTATGAAGTATATGGAAAATTATTTTAACCTCATAATCCATCCCAAAACATTAGGCTTCCCACAAATTTGAAATTACAAAAGGAGGATGCCATTTAACATAGGCATTCTAGCTTGAGTGGGCCCCATAGTCTCCATGTGTCTCCATTATCCATAGCCATTTCATTTTCCACATGCATTAATTTAATTAAATCCATTAAATAAATATTTATTCCTTCTAATTTCTAAACACCATTCATTAGCTCCCTTATTAACTTCCCAATGTTTCTACCCAACCTAGGGAACTAGTAGGATTGATGGAATTTTCCTTCTATGCAATTATTTGAATGGGGACATTACAGTATCCATTTTTATCATAAGTGTAGCATCGAAAGTTGGAAGGATATTTTATGAACTTATTTTTTTCGTTTCTTTCTTCCTTTTGCGATGGTGGTTCTCCTTCTTCGCTTAGTTGTTTCTGGTGTGGGTTGTGAGAGCTTGATCTTCAGTTACTCCCATCCTCTCTTCTCTTGTTATGATATGAGCTTCTTCTTGTGTGCATTCTTCTTAGCCTGTCAGCTGAAAGAGATTGAATTCCTTCTTGCACATATCCCTTGAATGAATGAATCCCATGATCTTAGGAGGCCATTCAAGGTATTCATCACAATATCTCCTTCTTATACATTTTCTTCAACTGCTTCGAGTTTTTCCTTGATTTGAGCAACCCTTATGAAGTAATATTAAAGAGTCTCTTAAGTTTTGTATCTTCACATTATTTAGTTGGTTCCTCAATTTCATCTTTTGATTGATGTTCTTTCCTTCGAACATCTTTGTGAAAGGATCAAATACTTCCTTCGGTGTCTTGAAGGACGACACATAAGGGATGAGATTATCCTTAATAGAATCTGCAATGATTCTCTTGGCCTTAACCAATTTCTTCTTATGGGTAGCATTAGCCTCATCTCCTTATGGATTTGGAAATTCTCCATTGATGTACTAATCCAAATCATTTTCTTCAAGGATCAAGGAGATTCTCTACTTCCATGCTCAAAATTTATCAGCTCCTCCAAGCTTGTCCTCAAGTTGAGTATGGTGAGTCATCTTCAAATGAGAACCTTAAATGGAAAGAGAAAATATTTATATCTTACCGATTTTAGGTGTCTGACCTGGTTCCCCAGTTGGATGACCTAGAGTTTGTTAGAGAAAACCTAATTTTCCAAACTTAGAGTTTTGGAATTATGTTTTGACAGAAAGATGTGCCTCCTTGAGGTGAGTTACTCAGCAAGGTCCTTTTCTAAATATTGAGGTGGGAAGCCTCCAAAACTTGATGACCTAGTTTCTCCAAGCACTAGTGTTAGGGTAAAAAATGAAACTTCATCGAATCTAATTTTGCTTCCATCAAATCATGTGCCCTTCTAGGGAAAGTTAAAATAGCCCTCTTTAATTGATGATATGTGGAGAGAAGATCTTGAACTAGAATTCCCTAGTTTCCACTAATGCAAAGTGCCTTCTTTGAGAGAGGCTCTAATACCATGCTAGTTTTCCTAATTTGATTAGCTTGATTAGTATATTTAACTGAAAGAGTAACAAGTACAACAAGATACACAAGATAGAGAGGATACACAAGACACAAATATTTTCATTGGGGAAAGAATAAAGGAGAAAACACTGCAAACTTGCTCATAATAGTTTTTTCATGAAGATTGTATCACAAGATAAACAAACCCAATAAGAATAAGTCTTATGCAACAATCTATCTATCCTCCTCCTTCTCTCTCTCTCTCTGTCTCCCCCCCTCATGCGAACTTGAGTGAGACATGTGAGTGTTTATAAATGAAGGAGGGAACCTCCCTATTTACACTCTTCACTTGACTGACCTAATACATGATCGATGCTAACCTCCTACCCTAACAGGGTCAAATTCTCCTAGAGAGACTCCAAAAATACATTACATGGTGTTATACTAGGGACTATTTCCCTGACTTACAATGGAGGTTGTACCTCAAGGTCCATACATAATGAGGACATCCCCAAAAGATGTAAACACATCTTCGATGGGGGTACAACACCATATAGTGATAATGTACATCAGAATATATTTCAAAGTTACAAATACATCAACAAAATATTCACATAATAAGGAATGACAAAGATAAAGTTTTATAAGATAAATTATTTAATGAGAAGAGGTTAAGATAAGTAATGAGTCTTTAGGTGGCACACCTTTACATACTTTACGCCATTTCTAACTCTTAAGGAGTTTCAAAAATTGCTTCCCCTCTTCACCCAGTAAACTTTACTTAATAAGAATAAAGATGATTTGCAAAATAAGGGGTCTCATCATGATCCAACTTGTCATGATCATAAATGTTTATGGAATTACATCTAAATTTTTGGTCACCAATCCAAGGGGATACATTATGTTTTTTAACTAGAAGATAAGAGATCTTGTTGTCAAGCAATCTTATCATTATCTACAATCATTGGTGAGTGATACTGTTATCAGTTGGTTATAATTCCAGAGAAATAGCTTGCAAACCATATCCCAAATAAAAATTAAGAAAATAACTTAAGGTAACTTAAGGACAAGAGGTCTTGTTATCAAGCTAGACTAACCATGTCCATAAATTGTTCCATATTGATTCTATCATTGTCTAGATACCACAACAGGATAGTTCCTCTAAAATTATTAAATTTGAGGACGTGGAGTTTCATCACGTGCTAGCTTGATCAGTTTCTATAAGTATTTGTGAATGACATTATCATCATATGACTACCATATTAGGATAGTGATCCTTTATTTATATAATTTGAATGGATTAAAATATAACAACCTTGTTGAGGCTATAAATGCTTACATGCAACATAGGTAATGCCTATGATATTGGGATTCTATCTCAAAGCTACTTGGATTTAATGTTGCTTTTGTTCTAACTTTTCTCAAATTAAAAGGAACTTGTAATACACATAGTTGCGTTTCCATAACCTATCTTGATTTATGATTAGTATGGGATTAACACTCTCTTACTCTAAGGATGGTTCATATTGGGAAATTGATGAATCTATGATTTATGATAAAGGTCATCAACTACATATATACCAATATTTCAAGTGTTTGAATAACTAATACAACTAAACAGAGAGAACTAGTTCTTCCTAGAGAGCCTTCATTTGTTGTAGCCACAACGATCCCATCTCATGTGAGATGGGAACCCCCTATACTTAGTTTGCTTTAGAGTTATCTTTTTTTTTTGTTTTTTTTTGTAGTTGAGTTAATTTATGCATAGGATAAGTAATTATGCAAGACAAACCGATGAAAGAAACCCAAAATGTAAACAAAACAATTTATCCAACTCCAAACCAAGCTTAATATTACAAATAATATCAAATCAAAGAAAATCGAACGTTGGAAGTCAGGATGTTCCAATATTTGTTTCTAATTTCTTTTCTGACTCTCGACTCCAGACGCTAAAAAATCCTTTTTGAAAGGCCGAAGTTGGGATTAGTAAAAAATGGTTGTCTCTTTTTAACCTGACTTTCTGACTATGACCTTTCAAAAGTCGAAAATCGTAAGAAAAAATATTCATGATTAACCACATACCCTCCAACATTAAACATTAATCATTTCTGATTTTCGGAATTCGGAATTCAAAGTTCACTTAAATTCTTAATATATTGTGTCCCCACTTCAGACTCCTATTTTTCAGGGTCACATTTTCGTAAAAGCACCGAAATTCAATTCACACGAACTTGCAATAAATTCAATTTATGATCTAAACCTGATAAATTCAACGTTTAAATGGAATGACTAGAGCTCTAAATGATTCACTAAATTGATTCAAGTGCGGAATTCACCCTCTCGATTGTGAAAATAATTTACTCTATAATTCGCATTGGTTTGACATTTCAAGGTTCCAATTTACCATCTTACATGTATTCTAGCATTTTTCAAAAAAATCATTAAGCTTTTGGACAATTTTTTTTTTTTTTATGTATAATCATGTTTTGTTTATTTCTTGCAGAAATTTATGAGAGAAGATGGATAAGAGAAAAAAAATACAAATCATCAATGGAGCATTGGAAAACCGACACCATTCTCATATTATTTTCAGATACTAATGCTAGGTTTTTTGATACCCTATGTCTGAATTGGGATAGAATATATGTTATTTTCAACGAAGATGATTTCTCTAAGTTGAAAGAAGAGGAAAGGATTTATGAGAATATCAGCACATCAAATATTCATATGAATCCCACTCACCCGTCAGTGGTCCTATACACAAACCTGGTGAAATGGGTAATAGATTTCGTTGATATACCCACTAGAACTTTCATAGATTGTAGAAAATAAATGTTTGCTAATATCAAGATGGTTATGTTGATATTACAACATCGGGAGTCATTCTCCAATCTTGTATGTCAAGACAGTAGGCTGGTGTAGTCCTACGAATATCCTCATATGATTGAGGTGGTGATGTTGTAAAGTCTTGTGAGTAATATCAAGACAATAGGCTTGTGTAGTCCTACGAATGTCCTCATATGATTGAGGTGGACAGTATGCTTGTGTAGTCCTACGAATATCCTCATATGATTGAGGTGGACAGTAGGCTTGTGTAGTCCTATGAATATACTCATGTTGTGAGGTGGTGTACTTTACTATGTAAAGTAGATATACTATGTGATGTATGGCTAGACATGGTCAATAGGTGCGACAAGTCTCCTTTAGGGATTAGATACCCCTAGAGTGATTTACTTTAGCATATTACTATATGACCTAGGGAAATACATATGATCATAGGTTTGGAAATGATCTTATGAGTATGATATGATTAATTAATGAAAACATACATGGACCATGCAAATATATTTAATATAGGCATAGAGATAGAGAGAGAATTTGAATTGCAGTTATGGTAAACAAGTTCAATTAATTAAGGGTTCAACTCCTTAATTTTTGCAAATGGTTATTGGAAATAAACATTGATGGAGATGCACTAGTTCTGTTCAGTTACATTCAGTTCTATTCAGTTACATTCAGTTTTGTTTAGTTACATTCAGTTCAACTCACTTACATTTAGTTCAACTCAGTTAACTACTCAGTTAGAGTTAGTTAATTAATGGAAGGCGCATATCTTCATGTGGAAGATAATTATGGAGTGCCAGCTTGACACTAGATCAGTATGGGGTGCATGATTAAAGATGGATCAGTGTTCTAAGTGTTAACAAGTTGTTGCTACATGCAACCATTCTATTTTTGTTGTAAAACCTAATTTGACTTGTTATTAAAGTGCTATGCACTTGGCAAGTTAGATACAATGTTCCATCTGATCTCCACTCTCTAGTGCTCTCTGTGAAAGCAATATGCTATTGTGTTGTAATCATTCTCTGCTACTAATCTATCATACTCTAAGATCGTTTGCTAGGTTTTTCATCCTCTGAATTAGTAGTGGGTTTTCCCAGGGTATATCCTGTGTTCTATGGTTTGATTTATGTCTTTGGATTATTGATGAGATTTATATGCATTGTTATTATGGATTAAAGTTTTAAAGTTCATGTTTCTTCATATTTTACTCAATCACTAACATGGTATCAGAGCAAGGGCGTGACTAAGCTTAGTTTTGTGCAAACACTCTAAGCCTCTGCAAATCTTGAATCATTGAGCAAGAGTGTGAAGCAATGGCTTCTATCTCCATCCAACCAGAAGACCAATTTGAAGATACTTCCAAATTGAAGGAAAGAGTGTGAATCATTCTTGAGGAGAATGATCTAGATGTTTACTTGAACTCAATGAGTAAGGACTCTTTATGTAGGGAGAATTAAAGAGCAAGTCAATATGCACCATTTTCATCATTTTTTCATGAGACAAATTTTGTGGAGACGTTTTGATCAATACATGAGGAATAAGACAAAATGATTGAAAAACCACTTCCGAAATTGGCTGATTTAGCTTACGCACAAGAATATTTCAACATGCAACTGTTTGAGAGATATGATCAGGTATTTGAAGATGAAATTATCAGAATTCGTGTTATGGACATTTTCCCAAAGTGGACCAATTGATGGAACAACCGCAAGAGATGTAAGTTGGATATTATCATTATTCAATGGATCTTGTGTATAATGAGAGCCTCATAGAGTTGAGATCTCATCCAAAGAAGAGGATGATCATTGGAAGAATTTTTCTTTGAAAGAAGAACATTCACTTCAAGTTGCATGGGATCTAGTTTCGCCATGCAGATATTTGCTACCTCTTGCATGCACTGGAATTTGCAAAGAGACCAAGACCGAGGGACTACAGTAATGTCCACAAGGAAGCATAGATCAAGAGGGAGCATGCAAAACAATAAAAAGATAAGTACCCAATTTTTTTATTATATGCTATTAAGATCTATATGCTTTTGAATGTTTTCATTATAGTCATATGGAGGATGCATGACTATTCATATATGAACATATAGAGCATGCATGATTATTTTTATAAAATATGAATATAGAGGATGCATGATTGTTCATAAGATATGAATATAGAGCATGCATAATTATTTTATAAAATATGAATATAGAGGATGCATGATTGTTCATAAAGATATGAATGTAGAGCATGCATCACTATTTTATAAAATATGAATATAGAGCATGCATGATTGTTTCGTAAAGATATGAATATATAGTTGCATGCTTATTTCATAAATATAGAGTTACATGATTGATTCATGAGATATGAAAGTTGTACATGATTGATGAATGTTGGGCTGCATGATTATTTAATTATCATATGCTTTTATAAAATCATATTTTCTTTTATTACAATCTGTATTCATGGACTTGGAATTGTGTTTAGCATATACATTGTTGTTCCTATCTTTATTGGAATGTTATTAATGTCATGAGTCCAAATTTTGTGAGATGATATAAGACTTATGTAGGACTGATATAAGGCTGAAAACATCATTCATAAGACATGATATTTAGGGCAGCATTATTGGTTCATAAATTGTGAACATAAGACTACATGATTGGCTAGATATAGGGCTTCATGATTACCTCATGAGATATGAACACGGGGCTGTATATTTCTTTCATAAAATGATTTTTTGGACTGATAAATGACTGATATAGGGCTGGATATTAGTACATAAGATTATAATGGGCTATGATAAATCGGTTGGTCAATATGTGTACATAACTACGTAAATATTTATTAGTATATTGAAAGTATTTCATGTGAATAAAATTCATGAGTATGAAATGGTTCTAACCATGAGAATAATTTGTCTTGTTGGGAAAATTAATATTCCCTTTCCTACAAGTAAACAAGGACATGAATGTGGATTCATTTTGATGGCTAAGCCTGGAAAAGAACAGTTCGATAGGTTCCGATGTCTCTTGGGAAGCATACAAAATAGATGGCTTAGTTATATTCTGATAGATGTGAACATTCCTGAAGATATTCTATGTGTCAAATAAGAGCTTCATATATAGATGAGCATGAGTCTCCATGATGGAGGACCCATATTATGATTCTCACATTTACATGGTGAGAGGGAGTTGCTAGTCTCACTAGCTATTGAAGAACCAATGTAAACTGGTTGATGTACCTCCTGTAAAAAGGAGATATGCATGATGCTCATATTCAGAAGGAAGCTGAGAACTGCATTCAAGAATATTGTTATGACTTTTATGATTAGTGGTGTGGCAGTGACCAAGAAAAAAAAATCTTTGTTAAGGAAAAGGTGTAGTGAAAGAGCCTGAAGAGTTTCAGGATGATGGACTACAAATCCATGGTCACACATATGAAGGTAAATATGAAATTTTATAATTATTATTTCATATTTGGAGGATCTCAAGTCAATTGATATGCATTTGGTTAGTCACATGTCCCAAGATCTATTATGTGCCTTGTAGTTTGTACATAGAGATGTACAAAGCATGTCTTGTGGAACCTACCTGGTACAAGTGTATATGGGCTCATATATGTCTGGATAAGTAAAATAGAGTCTTAAAGATATATGAAATATTACTAATATAGTGATTGAGGAAGATCACATGTGTTTCTCTAGATAGAGCATGCTGAATAGTAGTAAATCTTTTGAGGTTTCTAGTCTATTATATTTGAGACATGGTACATATCCATAGAGGAGCAACATTACCAACATTCTTATTAACATTCTATCCGGGACAATCTTGGTATAGTACATAATAACTCTTCTAGTTGAAGAGGGAGTATTGATGTGTCTTCATAGGTGACAACAAATAAAGTCCCCATCATTTAGTGATCGTACATGACTTAGGAAACCAAGGGCTGTGATAGCTTGTGGAGAGAATGCACATGAGAAGAGACATGGTCAAAAGTCTCAGAGACTGTTTATAGTATGGACTATTAGAGAATAGTTAAAACCTATTGGAGAGGTAGTTGGGGTGCTACAAATATAAAGAGAAGGATCAATGAGAAAGTGATCATGTCTTGAATAACATCATAGAGAATGGAAAGCTCACAGAGAATTTCTTGAGATAATAGAAGATTCAAGAAGTCAACAAATGTTGAAAAGTGAAAGAAAAGACAAGTCCTTCTTTTTGCATGGTATTACACACTTGTTGTATAATTTTGTATGTGATGTATTTAAAAAAATCCATGGTTTCTAGTTTAGAGAAACTTTATTATGGATTGGATCCAGATAATGCTACTTTGTGTAAGTAGCTGGTTGGTCTTTGAGCAACCCTATTTTGTTTTATGCTTACTATTGAGCATATGTTTGAGTACCTTCTAGGTACATTAGAATAGGCTCTTTATTGTATTTGATACATGGAAGACCTATTATTTGATTGTGCTATCAAGCTATTGTTTTAGCCTGAGATAAGCGATGTAATTTGAGGCTAGTACTACAAAAGCTAAGTGTATTGCGGCTAGTACTACAAAAGCTAAGTGTATTGCGGCTAGTACTACAGAAGAAATATGTATGTATGAGAGTACTACAAAAGAAAAATGTGTTTTACAGATAGTACTACATACTGAGGAGTAGTGTAGCTTGGGAAGCTACCTACTAAGTTGAAATACTTGAGCCTACAGTCATTAGGTGTTAATAGTCAAGATTTCTTGAAAACCCTATATGTGTTTTATGATAAAACACATTCGAGAAGAATTTTTACTTCATTGAAGTCATGGTCATGAGTTACAGTACATAGGTACTGATGAGAATATTGCAAATTTGTAACAAGCCTCTATTTGTGACGAAGTTTAAACACTTCTAAGATAAACTTGGTATGGAAAAGAATGTCTCCCTCACTGAGAGGGAGTGTTGAGATTACAACATTGGGAGTCATTCTCCAGTCTTGTAATATCAAGACAGTAGGCTTGTGTAGTCCTACGAATATCCTCATATGATTGAGCTGGACAATAGGCTTGTGTAGTCCTACAAATATCCTCATATGATTGAGGTGGACAGTAGACTTTTGTAGTCCTACAAGTATACTCATATGATTGAGGTATGATTGAGGTGGACAGTAGGATTGTGTAGTCCTATAAGTATCCTCATATGTTTGAGGTGGACAGTAGGCTTGTGTAGTCCTATGAATATCCTCATATGATTGAGGTGGATAGTAGGCTTGTGTAGTCCTACGAATATCCTCATGTTGTGAGGTGGTGTACTTTACTATGTAAAGTATATATACTATGTGATGTATGACTAGTCATGGTCAACAAGTGCTATAAGTCTCCTTTAGGAATTAGCTACCCCTAGAGTGATTTACTTTAGAATATGACTATATGACCTGGGGCAATACATATGATCATAGGTTCAAAAATGATATTATGAGTATGATATGATTAATTAATGAAAACACACATGGACCATGCAGATATATTTAATATAAGCACATATAGAGAGAGATAATTTGAATTGTAGTTATGGTAAACAAGTTCAGTTAGCAACTCCTTAATTTATGCAAATGGTTATTGGAAATAGAAACTGATGGAGATGCACTAGTTCTATTTAGTTACATCCAGTTTTGTTCAGTTACATTCAATTTTGTTCAGTTATATTCAGTTGAACTTAGTTAACTACTCAGTTAGAGTTAGTTAATTAATGGAAGAAGAATATCTTCATGTGGAAGATAATTCTGGAGTGCCAGCTTGACACCGGATCTATATGGGGTGCATGATTAAAGATGGATCGGTGTTCTAAGTGTTAACAAGTTGTTGCTACATGCAAGAATTATTTTTTTCTTGTAAAACCTAATTTGACTTGTTATTAAAGTGCTATGCAGTTGGCAAGTTAGATAGGCTGTTCCATTCGATCTCCACTCTCTGGTGCTCTCTGTGAAAGCAATCTGCTATTGTGTTGTAATCATTCTCTGCTACTAATATGTCATACTCTAAGATCATTTGTTGTGTTTTTTATCCTCTAAATCAGTAGAGGGTTTTCCCAGGGTATATCCTGTGTTCTATGGTTTGATTTATGTCTTTGTATTATTGATGAGATTTATATGCACTGTTATTATGGATTAAAGTTTTAAAGTTCAAGTTTCTTCATATTTTTCTCAATCACTAACATGATACACTCACCAATATATACAGTTTGAAGGCTGGAGAGAAACTACTCACACAAGATATCATATAGGCCTTTAGATACAAAGTTGAATGAAAATTATTATTGAAAAGTTGGATGCTCAACCCCAATACATTCATTATCGAACCAAACCGACAATATCCTATTATTTTAGTAAGGAAACCCTACAAGTTATTGGTGGAAAATGCTATGTAGATTCTATGGAGTAGAAAACTCTCAATTATTCAAACTTGAATGGGCACCATTGGCTTACTATATCACAACTATAGGTAAGATATTCAACTGGGAATCCAATGATAGTTCCAAGCATATAGAGATCATATATCACTTCATATCTCAAAAATATCTAGTATATTCCCATTCATCAATAGGTAGATGGTATTTTGACCAATCCCTTAGAAAAAAGCAAGTTTGAAGCATTTACAAAAAAAATTGGATTGGTGTAGAATTCCTTTCTTTCTAAGAGGGATTGTTGAAAAATGTAGCTTGGATAGGAACTTATACCT
>LPNX010324947.1:0-64446 GCA_001517045.1 Pseudotsuga menziesii | reverse complement strand
ATAAATAAGCCAATAAGCATTAATCTTAACCCTCTAATCTATGATAGTTAGTGTAAAATTGTGTTTTTTCTTTAAGGGTTTGCAACTCAAGTTGAGTAAAAATTTAAATCATGTGCTACAAACCAAGTTTATAGCATATGAGGAGGGTGGCCTCAATATTTGAGAGTTGTTGGCCCTAGGAAAATATATGAAGAATTAAAATAGAATTATGCTCAAAATGTAAGAGTCCGATCACACGAGCAAGGAAGCTGTGACAAAGGAAGAGATAAGACAGAAGAAGTAGCGGGAGAAGGAAAGTCACAATAGAAGCATCCTCGAAGGAAGAAGTCCATGATAGAAGGGAAAGCTACAATGATATCATTTGCAATGGAAGGAACCACAATAGACGACATGTAGCGGTTAGAAAGGACTACTCAAGATATCATGGGTAAGAATTCGGCTAGAGTCACGCATGCTTGAGGGAATAAATCATATTTATATTTTGGGCCAATAGTCCTACTGACAGTTGTAACAAGAATAGGAATGGCAGTTTGTCGGCTAACATAATGAAGTAGGATGATAACAACATGTAAAGAGTCTATAAAAGGAAGAAACTACGCTGTGTGCAGGTTGGTTCCTAGTCCGTCAATAGCTTCTATTACTTCCTGGTCATTCGGTTTCTTGTTTACTTCCTAGTTGTTCTTTGTTTGTTAGAAGAGTTGAAGAGTCGAAGAAAAGACTAAGTCGATCCATGATGTGTACAGATCGAAAGTAGAGGCATACAGAAGAGTGAGTCGATACAGGATATGTGCATATCAACAATAGAGTGAAGGAGAGAAAGCTTAAAATATCTGCGACTAAAGAGCATCAGAGGAAATAGAATTCTATATAGAATGTAGAAGAATATCTAGAACAGAGTCTACAAGATGAATGTGTAGATGAAAGGTGCATATATTTCTCATGCTAGATGAAGAGAACCTTTGTGGTTTTACCCGGATGGGTTTCCATGTTAATTATTGTGTCAATGTGTATTTGATGAACGTATTTGTGTTGCATGAATGTATTATGTGAACAAGTGTTTATGTATTTTCTTATAAATAGTTCTTGTATGCATTTGTCGCACTGTTGCTAATTGGAATCGTTAATAAGGAATTATATTGATTGTTCTAGTCTTTGTTGATGGATAAGTTGAGTAATATCTTGAATGTGTATAATAAATATAAGTAAGACACCCACCGAATTCAGTCGAGCGAGTTAGTAAGGTGCTGTGAGAGGATAAATCCCCACCCAATTGTAGAAACCTAGTTTTGACAGATACCCATAAGATATATATCGAGTGAGACTGCAGCTATGTTGTAGGTGTTGTCGATTGAGCCTTTCTTTATTAGATCAATATCTTGGGCTTTGTTATTGTACAAAGAAGGTATGAACTTGGTTTGAAGGGATAAATTCCAACAAATGGTTCCGTTGTTGAAACCCTGAATCATTGTGGTGAGGGGTATGTTTTGGCACCCAACGAAACCAAAAATTCAAGGACCATGAGGAATATACTCAACATATTTAAAGAATTGGATAAAGATGCTTATATGCTAAAAGGGAATCCTAAGAATAGATTCCAATGAGTAAAGGACTATATATAAGGGCCTGGGTTATGTTGTAGAAGAAGTGTGCAAAAAATGGAGCAAAGTAAGCTGAAATGTTCCCTGGTGATAGAGGAACTGCACTAGAAGGTGGATGCTAAAGAAGTGGAAGGAGATTTCGGTCGAGAAGAATAAGAAGAAGAGTTGTAGCAAGAATAGGAAGATGCAGTATGACCAGAGGAGAAGACTATGGGTTGACGTCACACTATGATGAAGGTTCTTGTTACTAAGAATAGGAATATCATCCTATATTAGAAAGATAAGAAGAAGAAGAAGAAGAAGCCCCAGATCTAGAGTATGAGTGACACACCTATGACCCCATGTACATCTTCGGAGGTAAGATCCAGAAACTTGTCTCCTAGTGCAATTGTAAATAATACTAACAATAATAGTGAAAATAGTGGACAAGGGAGTCTTGTTAGCCAAAATTTGTGTCCATGAGTACCAAGAGCCAATATAATGGATGGAAACAATACTAATTTACTTATATTCAATGGAAATCGGTTAGAATACCTAGAGAAACATTGGTTTCTATGTGAATCCATATGGACTGTGTGACAAGTCCAAGATGACACATTAAAGAATGTGCAGATGATCATGACTATGAGGGGTCGTGCACTTGACTGGTATATGAATCTTTCTGTGGTTCCGACAAAAGTCACATAGAAAACTCTTGACCAAATTTGAGTGGGATTAATAGATGAATTCATAAATCCTAAATCTAAATCTCAGTGTATTACAATGATTAAAGAATAAGCAATTTCCTATAGAGTCTGTGTGGGAAATTGACAATAGATTAAGACATTAATGGATAAAATATGATTTCAAATTTCATATGTACAACATAAGGAATGCTTGATTGCAACATTGTTGCCGCACATCCACATTCCATTGATGCAACAAAATATTGTGCCACGAGGTGAAGCTATTGAGATAGCAATGAAGATGGAATCCTCACTGATTGGAGAGACTGGTGTAGGAATGATGCAGATTAAATTGCATCTAGCTAACCTTATGCTGCAACTCCAAGACATTAAGAAAGGGAAGGAATTCTAAGAAGAAATCTGGTGTACCAGATGTAGAACCAAAGGATGCCACAAGGTAAATTACCCATCGTTCATGAACAATGTCACAACATGAGCACTGAATTTGATAAATGGACAAGGTATTCATTTGGTGCATGTCGTGTCCCCATCCTAATAAGTCTACTAGTTGAGATTGTTTCACCCACCTACTAGTTCCCTAGGTTGGGGGAGGAGGAATTAAATATTGCAATACAGGAGCTATGGGACCCAAGAGAACCTTAGTTTATCATTTACACATTAACTTGGGTCATATAAATAATAAATATAGAAAAATAAAGTGGCATTGCTTCACAAGGACATTTGGAGGTCCATGGAGGCCTTGGGTGGCTAGATTCTTCCTTACACATGTCATTACTTAACCCCAAATTCGAAATGATGAGTGATGGAATGTTCTTGGGAGGTGAATATTTTTCAAATGACATATCATGAGCCCAAGGATTTGAATGTGTGAGGAGGAGTAACTCTCCATAGAAGAGGAAGAGTCTAGGAACAAACTAGGTGCCATGTGGAGCTAGATTCCCTGCGTTTTATGACAACAATGATGGAAGATTCTATGAAAATACAGACCTGATTGAAGACCTATGAAAACCTAACATGTCAGTGGTAAAAATAGCCTCCAATAGGGAACACTTGGGACTAGGTGGTAGCCATTCGAATTTGGAGGAAGATGAAGGGTTGAGGAGAAGGGAAAGTGGCATGGAGGTTACTAAACATTAAGGATGAGTTGGAAAAAGCCTATGGGGGTGAATTTGAAATTGGAGTACCTTAGGAGGGTTATAAAAATATTTCATGAGGAATTAAAATGGATTTTTATCATTTGTGAATTTTCCTTTGGCATTTTGGAGAGCATTAGCTTGTCCATTGCATGGTGAGTGCTCACTTACCCTACTAGTGAGCCAATTTCGAGAGAGTGAGATTCTCATACAAGTGGGACATCGAAGAGGCCATCCTGACCTCTCATTTCAATATTCATGGATTTTTTTTTGGTATATAGGATTTTTCTACGATTTGTGACCCATCTCTCCTCCCATTCTCTCAACTCCCACTTCCATATTTCCATGTTTTTCTATGAAGGTGCACTTGTGTGAATGTTGGTTGTGCCCCATTGAGTTCAGTTGATTTCCAAGAATGGGTGAATGATTCATTGCTCTGTAATATTTTTTCCATATTATATTTAAGTTTAAATCAGAATAAACACATATGCAAATGTCCACATTCCCAAGCTTTGTTGTGACTAGTTTCCATGTGACAATTTCCCATTTCAATGGAATTGTACATCTGATGTATATTGTGACTTGGATCAATGTTATATTTTGTTAGTGAGATATTGAACTTATTTTAATGTTATATATTCATATTTCTCTGTTCTGAACCATTATATGCACCATTTATGAGTGGAATTTGAGCTTTTATATGTCATTTCCCTTAAGTAAATATCATTGAATTTATGCATTCGAATATGAATATTTAATCCTCTGTTGCATAAATATTAACCATAGAAAATGAAATTAAATGAAGTATAATTACATTATAAATACTTTTTTTGACAATTTGGGAGGGTTGCAAAGTATTTGGAGAGCCATTTCTGCTCACACACTAGGGGGAATTGCATCATAAATTGCTAGTAATTTTACCCTTTTTGTCATCATGCACAAATCGAGTTGAAAATGTATATGAACAATCATAAATATATGATAGATTCCATTTAATATTCATAATATTCCCCACATCATTACCTACCAAATTCGAGACCCTCTTGAGCCATTCGAATCCCCTAGAGTCAAGACTAGTCAAGACATTTTTTCCAAAAATTTTCCTTTGCTGGGAATTTTCGAATTTAGACATTACAAGTGGTATTAGATCATGATATTAGAAACTATGATATTTTTATATTCATTTTTCCTTATGATGACCTCTCTCCTTTAGAAACTAATACTGGATATATTAACAGCGAAAGAGAAGGAAGTGAAGAAAGTAATCGTATTTACGAAGAGATTAGGAAAGAACTGGGATTTGGAGATATGATGAGAAAAGAAGATAATGGGGACATTAAAAAATTCATTAAAACAACTCTTGACATTATGATCAAACCTCTCATGTAATTTTTCAAATTTTTGGCTAGACAACTTGGGGGCAAGTCAGCACCTAGGAGTAGTAGTAGTTCACTCCATGATGAGAGGAAGACCCATGGGGAAGCTATTTTTTCAAATACTGGACCTCATAACCGGCCCCATGAGTTCAAAAATAATAATGGACCTGAAATAAATAAGTTTTTAGAGTCCAAAGAAGGTCCTTACACCATCTATGAAGTTAGAGAAGCAGCAAATGACTGGAAAAAATTAAGTGAGGAATGTAGGAAATTCCTACCTTTTGATTACTTCATTAGAGCTTCTCTACAGTTCAAGAAAGGAGGAAATGGGAATATGGAACCTCCTATTAATCATGAATTAAAGTACACCATGGGAAAATTAACCATTCCTTCCTTTTATGGTTCCTCACAAATGTCTGCTAGTGCTTGGTTGCAAAAATTAAGTGTATAATTTCAATTAAATCCTATGGTTGAAGAAGATGAATTGAAAATGGACATTTTGCATCTTGAAGGGGATACTAGTGATTGGTGGTTACATGGTCTTATACCCTTGGGACATGATCATATTTTATCTTATGAGGTTTTATCTAATGCACTGATGGAGAGATTAGAGAGGAATGACCATGAACTTCCTTTCAAAGAGCTAGAGCAATTGAATAAAGTAGGAACTCCTAAAGCATATATGTTAGAATTTTAAAAGATTTCATTAATGATTTCTAATGTATATATGGCTAAGTTGGTTTTATTGTTTACTGAAGGATTGAAATAACCTTTGAGAGGGCTAGTGAAATCCCACAAGCCATCCACATTGAAGGATGCCATGAATTTGACAAGGGATTTGTAGAATGTATTTCCAAGAACCAAATACCCTCCCAAGCCAAATTTCCATTCCAAGTTCAAGGAAGGTAATAAACCATTTAAAAATGACTCCCATAATAAATAAAATAAATGAGGACCAAGGAAAGAATAACTTAGAAGAAATAAGTTATGTTTTACATGCCAAAAACCTTGGGTTCTGGGACATAGATGTGCCAAGGGGAAGGCACACTACATTGAAATTTTTTCTAAAGATGATGAAGAGGAGGAGGAGGAGGAAGAAGAACAACTTTCAGCCCAAGAAGAGGGGTATGAAACAATGGAAGAATAACATCCCACTCCTGATACAGCAAAAATTGCAGCACTCTCGGGTGTACCTAGATTCCACACCTTGAGGCTCAAGGGCATCATACAAGGCCAAAAGGTCATGGTTCTAGTGGATGGTTGAGCCACTCACATAGATTAAGCCTATTTGGAGAGGAGAAAGTTACAAGATGAAAATTATTATGGTTTCACAATCATCATTCTAGGTAACAATTCTATGCACTGCACGAAATGGATTCCAAAGCTTCAAGTTACTCTAGGAAATCATGCTATCACTAACATTTTTCATGTAGTGAATGTGGATAATACAAATGTGGTTTTGGGATTACAATGGTTTTATTATTTATGGGATAATACATTGAATTATAAAGTCCCTAAAATAAGATTCAAAAATTTGGAAGGGAACCTCATCTTGTTGAGGGGAATGCACACTTTCCCAAATCAAGTGGTTTCTTCTCAATTCATGAGGTGTATATTGAGGAATGTAGACATATAATGGGATGTTGAATGTTTAATTTCATCTCCTAAACCTCACTTGAATATTGCCATGCATCCTAAGGAGATAGAGAAACTATTGAGTAATTCTGAGAAGGTTTTTGGAGACCTGCCCCCGGGAAGACCACCAAATAGACAGGTGGAGCCTATAATTGAGTTAGATATAGGAGAACAACCTATCAAAATTCATCCCTATAGACACCCCAAAAGGATTAAATATGATATTGAAAATTCTATTAAATAAATCTTGGAGTTGGGTCTCATAAGGCCTAGTTCCAACCCATATGCCTCTTCAGTTGTTATGGTAAAGAAAAATGATGGAACTTTGAGAATGTGCATTTATTTCAGAGCATTAAACAAGAAGATAGTAAATAATAGATAACCCATCCCTAGGATTGATGAGCTCATGGATGACCACCATGGTGCCAAGTTCTTCCCAAAGATTGACCTTAGATCTGGTTATCATCAAATTCGAATTAGGGAAGAAGACATACTGAAGACTGCTTTCAGATGCCACTATGGTCACTTTGAGTTTGTTTCCATGCCCTTTGGCTTGAAAAATGCACCGTCCAAATTCCAATCATGCATGAACAATATATTCCACAAGAAACTTAGTAAGTTTGTACTAGTTTTTTTTATGAAACTCTTATTTATAGTAAAAATTGGAAGGAACATTTGCATCATCTAGAAGAGGTATTAAAAATTATTCATGATCAATCTTTGTTTGCTAAGATGTTAAAATGTGAGTTTGGTTTTATAGGTCTCTTGTATATTGGACACATCATTGGTCAATATGGTGTGAAGGTCGACATGGAGAAAATAAGAGCCATTTTAGAGTGTCCTCGTCCCAAAAGTCTCACTAAATTAAGAGGATTCATTTGAATTTGCACCTACTATAGAAAGTTTGTCAAGGGGTTCTCCCAATTCACTTCACCTCTCATTGATTTGAAAAATAAATATGCTTTCCAATGGCATGAAGGGGCTGAAAAATATTTCCAAATAATGAAGGAGGTAATAAGCAACTGTCCTATTTTGGCCTTGCCTGATTTTTATAAACCATTTGTCTTGGAATGTGATGCATCAGGAGAAGGCATTGGAGCAGTCCTAAAACAAGGAAAACACCCAATAACTTTTGAGAGTAGGAAGCTACAAATACATAATAATATTTACTCCATTAATGATAAAGAAACTCTAGCCATCATGCATGCTTTGATCAAGTTTAGACAATACTTAGCAGGAAACAAATTTGTGGTCAATACTAACCATAACATCTTAAGGTACTTACTCACTCAAAAGGATATAAATGAAAGGAATCAAAAGTGGGTGAGTAAGATTCAAGAATTTTAATTTGATATTGAATATGTGAAGGGAAAATATTATGTGTTAGTTGATTCCTTATCTAGAATACCTTCTATTTCTTTAATGGATGTAGCAAAAAATTGGAAAGCCACATTAGAAGTAGAGTATGCCAAGGATAAATTTTCTTGTGAACTTTTTGATGGGACTAACCATGATTATAGGTATAAGGTGTTGGAAGGAATCATATAATACAAAAATAGAATCTATTTGGTCCCTAATTCTAATTTGAAGGAGTAAATTTTAAGGAAAGCTCATGATTCTCCTTTAGCAGGTCACCCTGGTTTCTTCAAAACATACCGAATGTTGAGGGAAATATTCTCATGGAAAGTGTCAAAGGCTGATGTTCTGAAGTATGTTAATAAATTCCCCACACGTGAGAAAAATAAAGTGGAGAACACTCATTCATCTGGTCTCTTACATCCCTTGCCTATTCTAGTACACAAATGGGAGAGCATTTCCATGGACTTCATCATTGGTTTGCCCAAACTATTTGGTAAGGATTGCATATTTTTGGTGGTGGATAGAATCACTAAATTTTTTCATTTCTTTGTTGTTACTACCACTTTCACTACTACACAAGTAGCTGAAATATTTTTTAAAGAAGTTTTCATATTGCATGGTCTTCCCAAGAGCATTGTCAGTGATAGACTCTAGCATATTTTTTAGTGCATTTTGGAAAGAAACATTTAAAATGGTGGAAACAAGTTTGACACCTAGCACAAGATATCATCGCCAAACTGATGTCCAAACAAATAGGGTGAATCAATGGTTGGAATGCTACTTGAGGAATTATGTTAGTGGGAAGCAAAAAACATAGATAAAATGGTTGCATTTGGGTGAGTTTTGTTACAATACTACTTTCCATATGTCCATTGGAATGTCTCATTTTAAATCACTTTATGGTTATGATGCATCCAATTTTATTGACCACATTTTAGGTGATAGTAGAGCTCTAAAGGATAAGGATTGTATTGAATAAAGTCAAGAAATTTTGAAGGTTTTGAGAGTTAACTTACAGGTTGCTCAAATTAAACAGAAACAATATGCATACCAACATAGAATGGAGAGAAAATTACAAGTGAATGACTTGGTGTATTTTAGGTTTCATCCCTACAAACAAGCCACCATAAAGGGTAAATTTTTAGAAAATATCAAACCAAGATTCTATGGTCCGTACAAAGTGATTTGAAAAGTTCGAGAAGTGGCCTATCAATTGGAGCCTCCCATGGGAAGAAAAATTCATAATGTATTTCATGTTTCTTGTAAAAACAAGGTTATAGGGAAACATATTTACATTTTATATACTTTATCACCTTTGGATGATGAAGGACAACTTGTTCTCATTTTAGACAAAATATTGAGAACAAGGGAGAGAAGGGTACACAGAAGAACAATAAAAGAATATTTGGTACAATGGAAGGATTTGACTACTAAAGAAGCCACTTGGAAAGATGAACAAATTTTGCAGCATCCAAACTTGGCATTGTTTGAGGATAAGCAATAATGGGTGGGGAGGACTTTCATGTCCCCATCCCCATAAGTCTACAAGTTGACAATGTTTCACCCACCTACCAGTTCCCTAGGTTGGAGGAGGAGGAATTAAATATTGCACTAAGGGAGCTATGGGACCCAAGAGAACCTTAGTTTATCATTTAAACATTAATTTGGGTCATGAAAATAATAAATATGGAGAAAATAAAGTGGAATTTCTTCATAAGTACATTCGGAGGTCCATGGAGGCCTTGGGTGGCTAGATTCTTCCTTACACATGTCATGACTTAACCCTAAATTTGAAATTATGAGTAATGGAATGTTCTTGGAAGGTGAAGAGTTGTAAAATGAAATATCATCAGACCAAGGATTCGAATGGGTCAGGAGAAGTAACTCTCCATACAAGAGGAAGTGTCTAGGAAGAAACTAGGTGCCATGTGGATCTAGATTCCCTATGTTTTATGACAACAATGATGGAAAATTATATGACAAGTCAGACCTGATTGTAGAACTGATTGCATACTAATGAAAATCTGACATTTCAGGGATGAAAATATCCTCCAATAGGGTGCACTTGGGACTAGGTGGGAGCCATTCTAATTTGGAGGAAAATGAAGGGTTGAGGAGAAGACCAAGTGGCATGGAGGTTACTAAACATCAAGGATGAGTTGGAGGAGTACTATGGTATTGAATTAGAATTTGGTGGAACTTAAGAGTGTTATAAAAATATTTCATGAGGAATTAAAATGGCTTTTGATCATTTTTGAATTTTCCTTTGGCATTTTGGAGAGCATTAGCTTGTCCATGGCACGGTGAGTGCTCACTTACCCTACTGGTGAACCAATTTCGAGAGAGTGATATTCTCATCCAAGTTTTCTATGAAATATGCCACCCTGAAATATAATTTGGAGCTTCATGGATTTTTTTTCAGAATATAGGAGGATGCTACTGTTCGTGACCCATCTCTCATCCCATTCTCTCAATTCCCACTTCTATATTTACATGTTTTTCTATGAAGGCACACTTGTGTGAATGGTGGTTGCACCCCATTGAGTTCAATTGATGGAGAAACATGGCTGAATTATTCATGGATATATCATATGTATTCCATATTCTATATATGTCAAAATCAGAAGAATCATATATGCAAATGTCCACATTTCCAAGCTTTGTTATGACTAGTTTCCATGTGATAGTTTCCCATTTCAATGGAGTTGTATATCTGATGTATATTGTGAATTGGATCAATGTTATATTCTGTTAGTGATATATCAAAATTATATTAATCGTATATATTCATATTTCTCTATTCTAAACCATTATGCACCATTTATGAGTTGAAGTTGAGCTTTTATATGTCATTTCCCTTAAGCAAATATCACTGAATTTATACATTCGAATATGAAGATTTAATCCTCTGTTGTAGAAATATTAACCATATCAAATGATATTAAATGAAGTCTAATTACTATCCCCATAATCTGTTTGACAATTTGGGAGGGTTTCATAGGAGTTGGAGAGCCATTTCTGCTCACACCCTTGGAGAAATTGCATCATAAATGCCTAGTAATTTTACCCTTTTTCCATCATGCCCAAACCAAGTTGTAGATGTATATGACCTGTCATAAAGATATAAAAGAGTCAATTGAAGAGTGATAATTCTCCCCACATCAGTCCCTACCAAATTAGAGACCATATTGAGCCATTTGAATCCCTTAGAGTCAAGATTAGTCAAGACAAATTTTCCAAAATTCTGTCTTTGTGGGAATTTTTGAATTGGGAAATTACAGTGTAGAAAATGATAGAATAGAGGCCATAACTTGGAAGACTATTTGTAATTGTATAATATTGTAAGTATGTGAGCTAGTATTACTGTAATTTTGTAAATTTGCAGGCCATGATGAGAAGGATTGTAAAGCTTTCCAGCTGCTACACGAGAAAATGGTGGATACATATTTGATGAAGAATTAAGAGAAGATGCAACTTGAGAGAGACCAAGATCAAAATCCACCATATCGATATCAAAAAAATTTGTATCCTCAATGCCAATATTAACAAAATCAATATCCACAACAACAACACCCTCAACCAAAGGGGGTTGGAAATTTTCGAGGTCGAGGAAAACAACAAGTTGGACGAGGATTTAGTCATGGAAGAAGCCAAATCATATGTTATGATTGCGAAAAACCAAGACATTTTCCTAGGAACTATGTTATCCCTATGAAAACATGTCTATATTGTAAATCCCTTTATCATACTCTCAGATAGTGTCCACAGCTGATTGCAAAGTGGCAGGATATAAATGTGGGAAATATAAACCCTCTGCAGAATCCTAATCCAAATCCCAAAAAAAATATCTAAATTATTTCTGCTAACCCAAGAGAAGAAAATATTATTGTCGTGACAAGGGGAGGTTCTGTGACTCGAGAATACCAAGATACACAACATGACCAACTAGAGGTGCAACCAACAACACAAAATAAAGTGGCATTCGACATCCAACGAGAAAAGGAAGTATTCTTAGACATGTGACCAGAGTTCATCAAGAAGAATCAAACATCAACATATGCTCCTACACGGCCAAGAATTCTGATAAGGGAGATGCCTAAAAGATTCGAACAACTTTTCGAAAGAAAACGATGGGAAATGTTAGTAAACTCGAAGAATTTTAAAAAATTGCTTATCTCTGATACACAATAAATATGTTGTTGTAGAATCGACAGATCTAATAGAAGAACGTCAAGAAGAAGTGTGATCAGACAAAAGAATAAACAATGTGGAAAAATATTAAAGACCGATCACGAGTTAAGAATGATTGCCTAGATAAGAGATTACGATATGGATTACATTATCCTATATTTCATATCTGACATTAACATTCTAATAAGACAAACATGGGAAATTATAGGAAATCCATGACTGTATTGGTCTCCCATTCAACTCATATTAGTGAATCAGTCGAAATTCCTACCTATCAGTCGACTGACTCAAGTTCTTGTCGAGGTAGAAGGCCAAAGAATGTATGTTGATTTTGAAGTAATCGACACTGTCAATGATACAAACCTGTATCCTACACTTTTGGGGATCAAATAGGCGATTGATAATAAGGTCATCATCAATTTTAAGAAAATAATGTTATCATTTGAATATTCAAAGCTAAGGGTAATTGCACCAATTGATCTGCTAGAAGTTCAGAGATACACCGAGCCAATAAATAATGAAGGAAAAGGAGACTATATTAACCATATTTACAATGTCATTTCTATGAGGGACGACTATGTAAATCCAACAACAGACGAAAATCTTAGATGGCGAAGTATTAGCTTCTGTACATCACGTTTTGGAAAAGTATTGAAAAAATGGAAGAATCGGATGCACCAAGTATCCATGAGAAAGTGCACAAGAATTACATGGTCTATCCGATAGGTAGGAACTCAGGCAAGTGAACTACCTATCTATGAAGGTTTACCTAACCTTGTATCTTTTCTGATAGAGTTTGAAGAAAAATTCACAAAACATTAGTTCTTTTCTTCCCTAGACTTTGTGCTTAAAGATACCCCTTCTTGATGGTGGATCGCACATAAAGAATATATCTCAAAATGGACACAGTGTCTAAGATTACTGGAGATAAGGTTCGAAGAATAGATTGGTTATACTAGTCAAAATTATACATGTTTGAATAATCCTGTCGATGATATTGAGTATTGTCGTGTGACATGGGAGGCATGTCCGCGATAGGAATGGATTCATCAGTTCATACACACATTAGACATTATACCAAAGAGATGGTATACATTAGTTGAATTGAGATGAGGATCCATTGAATGGGATGAATTAGATACTAGTTTCATATGTACATTTTCAATTGTTGATGATCATCCATCGATTGATGACTCATTTTAAGTAATCAAGATAAGGATATTTGAAGATATCCTTGTCGTAGTGACAAAATTCAATCAACACGATGCAACAATCAAACAATGGATGGAGTGCTACAATGTGACAAGAGAACCTGATGACGATGACCCACTCGATGTAAACATACTTGAGTTCGAAGATATGCACTCAATGGAAGTATTTGGTATTTCTAGCAACCGATTTTTGAATCCACTAGAAGTAAAAAAAAATATTGGCACCCTCGAGAATCCAAAATTTGTCAATATTGGAGATTACAGGGATGATGAGATTGTTGGGAAAATCACAAATCTTTTGCATGAGTTTCAAGATTTGTTGTTTACAAAATTCTTAGAGATAAAAGGGATTTTCATAGACCTTGGAGAAATGAAGATACCTTTAAATCCTGACGCAAAACCTATTAAGAAGTGACCATACCTATTGAATCTATGGTATAATGAAAATGTCAAGGCAGAGCTTGATTGAATGATCAATGCAAGTATCATAGAACCTATAGAAGAATCATAATGGATCATCCCGATAGTAGTACAAGATAAAAAGACTACTGGTGAAGTTTGGATTTGCGTTGAATTAAGAAAATGGAATGATGCTTGTTTACATGACCCATTCTTGACTACATTTACAGCTAAGGTACTGGAAAATGTCGAGCGTCAGGAAATTTATGCATTCACTAATGGGTTATTTAGCTACCATCATATTATAATTGTAAAGTAATACCGACAAAATACCACCTTTGTGATAGAGGGTTTATTTCCAATACATGTTAATACCCTTTTGACTCAAGAATGATCCTACCATTTTTGTACAATAGTAGTGGCTACCTTCAAATATTTTATTTATAAATTTCTTGATGTATATTTCGATGATTGGATAGTATTTGCAATCATTAAGGATCATATTGAGAGCCTCATGATGATGTTGGAATTCTGTCACCAGTATCAAATTTCACTGAACTTAAATAAATGTGTCTTTTGTGCCCCGTTTGGAATTCTGTTGGTCCATGTAGTTTGTCACAATGGAATCTTGGTCGACCCTGCTGAAATTGTGATTATCATCAACCTACCAAAACCCAAAACAATGAATAAATTGAGAGCTACATTCAGACATACAAGATATTACAGAAAGTTTATCAAAAGATATGCAAAGGTGACTGCTCCGATGGAGAAGTTATTGAAGAAAGATGTTAAGTTCTAGGGGACATAAATTTTCCAAGAGAGTTGGGACTCTTTAAAGAACAATATTGTTACAATGCTCATACTTGTATTCCCATACTAGAAAAAGGAATTCCATGTGCATTTTAATGTTTTGTATGTCGCGCTTGGCATGGTGTTTGCACAGCCTGGAGAAGGGCCGATTGATCATCCTATTTCCTTTGTGAACAAAAAATTGTCAACAATAGAGAAGAACTATATCACAACAGAAAGAAAATGATTAGTTATAGTAAACGCTCTACAGAAATTCATACACCACTTGTTGGGTAGACATTTTAAAATGTACACAAACCATTCAACATTGAAAGAATTGGTTAATAAGCCAACGTTGGGGGTGAATATTTTTTGGTGGATTCTCATTTTTTAGGAATTTGACTTTGAAGTCATTGTTAAACCCAATCGACTGAGTTCAGAACTAGACCATTTGTCAAGGATTGAAAGTGGTGATGAACCCAGTAACCTCAATGATAGTCTCCCTGATGCACAACTATTTGCAATAACAATGTTTGATGACTAGTATAGAGACATCATACTATTTTTTAGTACGGGTTATCAACCAGCTAAATTTACTATGACACAAAAGAAACCATTAGTTGTGCGAGCTGCAAACTTCTAGTTGATCACTAGAAAATTATATTAAATGGGCCCTGATGAGATTCTTCATCACTACATCTTGGAACATGAGTGGTTAATGATACTAAATGAAGTGCATGCTGGTGTCACATGAAGACACTTTGCTGGAAAAGATACAGTGTGAAATATATTGCAAGTAGGATTGTGGTGGCCCACCATGCATGCAGATTCCTGAGAATATTGTTGCAGTTGTGATATCTGTCAAAGAACTAGAAATTCATCATGATAAGATGAAATTCCATTAGTACCACAAATAAATATCTAGGAATTGGATAAATGGGTCATTGATTTTGTGGGACCTATTAGTCTAACAAGGAAACACACCAGTGCTAGATATATAATTACTGTGACCGACTACCTGACCAGATGGGCCAAAGAAACGCAAGTAAAATATTGTACTGTTGCGATTGCTACTAAATTTTTATTTGAAAATGTTGTGAATAGATTTGGCTTCCCTAAAATTTTGATAAGTGACCAAGGCACACACTTTGTCAACCAGTTGATTGAGAAACTAGAAAAATAATTCAAAATCTAGCATGGAAAGACAACGCCATATCACCCTGAAAGCGAATGGTGTTGTTGAAGCATTTAAAAAAATACTGGAGAATGCATTGATAAAGATTTGCAATTTTCAAAGAGATGACTCGAATCGTAAAATTTCCACACTATTGTGGGCATATCACACGACCTATAAGAATTTGACAAGATGAACTCCAGTTTATCTAGTATATGGACAAGAAGTTGTGATTCCCATGAAATACATTGTACCCATCCTAGGGATTGATGTGATCATGGAGATGACAAATGTTAGTGTTGTTGAAGAAATACTATCGGAGCTGATACGGTTGGAAGAAGATCGTTTTGTCACAAGATATCATCAAAACATTGAGAAATAATGACATAAAGTATGGCATGATTGCCACATCAAAAACAAACAATTTCAGGTCAGAGGACTTGTTCTTATGTGTGATAGCAAATTCTTCAGGAATCCGGGTCAGATAAATGCACACTAGTTAGGATCATATATGGGCACACATATCACTGATGGAGGAACAATGAAATTGCAAAAGTTGGATGGAACACATGTCAAAGGACTAGTAAATGGAAGTCAGCTAAAGCCTTATCAGGATATTCATGACTCGGTCAAATGAAAAAAAAAGAAAAAAAAAGAAAAAAGAAAGGAAAAGAGAAAAGAAAGAAAAAGAAGAAGAAAAACCCTCTGAAAAAATATGTTTTAAGCACAGGAAATCATCTATCGTAAAATAAAAGAGTGCCACAATTTTCTAGTAAGTTGTAGATAGAGGAAAATGATTTCTGACTCGTTGTAAAGAAGGAGAAAGAAGGGCGAAGACAATCCATCTATTGCACCGAAATAATCTTGTCGAAGGAAGGATACCGGTCGTAGAAATAATTATGCTCTCGTAAGATGAATTTGAGTTGCAAAAATGACAGTTGGCTATCATTAATTTGAAAATCCCAAGATATTTTTGCAGTGTACTTATTGGTTCACTTTGGTCATTATTACACCATAACTACCACTGACATGACAGACGAGTGGTGATTTCCTTGTAATCATTCGAGTGTTCAGCCCATGTGGTAGAAATGACAACTACCTTTCCATTGATTATTTGTATGTGTGAAGGACTAACTAATTAAACTTGTATATCTTATCAAGCTTCATGCCCAAGTTTCATTTCATTCTACTGCATTCGAGAAGAGAAATTGTTTTTTGCAACAAGAGACAAAGTGAGTTTTCACAGAGCATGGTTATTTTGATTTCCAATACAAGCTAAATTGCAGAATCCACTGTTGAGACTGCATCACCCATGCTCATTATGGAAAAAATTGCTGGATATGTTCCATTGTAGTAAATCAATTAACAAGAAACTGAACAAATTCCAATCATCCCTAAATTAAGGTTATGACCCGACCCACCTGGTTCGTCAACAAAGAAACGTTCTGGTGCCTGTAACAAGAAATTCGTCTCAACACTAATGATGAAAGACAAAGAAGAAATAGTTGAAATTTGGCTACCAAATGATATTCCACCTAAAACGTTGGACACACTCACAGGTAGACTGACCAGAATGAAAAGTATCCATTGGTAAAATCCGTCGGTCTGAACCGGAGTTCAGATAATAGTGAATAGTGACGAGAACCTATAACATCGCCATCAACTGTAAAAGAAGCATAATATATATTTGGAAATGATTACTTGAGGGAAGAAGATGATATGGAAGATTCATTAACGACGAAGAAGCAGTTGATGAAGAATTTCTTCCAGTGGGGAGGAAGAAGTCAAAGAAAAAAATGTCTAGGAAAGCACCTGGGATTTTGTCCTCAACTTTCCAAGAAGTTCAGGATATAATTGGTGATGTCGATGATATTTTATCTCTCATTGGTCCTATCGCTCCAAATTAGTAACTTTTCAAACCAAGAAAGAAGGATAACAATAGCATAAGCTACGAAGAAGATAGAAGGTTCAGAGGCACTATGTGCCAAGTCTATTGAACAAGTTTCTTAGACTTGGGAAGCATTGATCGATGATGCAGAGCTAGAAAGAGTCGCCAAGAAATTGTGCACTTTTGAGACAAAACCAACTCAACTAAAGAATGAAATGAAGAAGTTTCCCATAGTTGAGAAAATGGATAAGGTCGTGGATTTGAAAAAGTTATAGCAGCAATTCGTACCATTGCGAACTCAATAGCAGTATAGGACTAACAAATTTGCTGAGTTACAGGCCGAAGAAGAAATAATTACATGAATCATTAATCATGTACACTAGAAGGTGCAATGAGAAGCAAAGTGTGTAGGACTTGTAACATCGAAAAACATCAGTTCTGACCTTGTGGATAAATTCCAGAAGGAAAAATAGGATGTGCGAGGAGAGACAGAGGAGATAGTGAAAATATTTTAATATTTTCAAAGCAAATTCGTCACAACTGTAGAATTTTTTCAGTATGGAAGCGTGGCTCAGAACTAGCCACATGTGAGTGTTTGGGGCTTATTATCCCTAGGAAATCATAGGCATAATTTATATAGAATTATGCTCCCAATGTGAACAGTCTAGTCACGCGATAAAGGAAGCTACGACAAAGGAAGAGATAAGATAGAGGAAGTAGAAGGAGAAGGAAAGATATGATAGATGAAACCTCGAAGCAAGAAGTCCACGACAAAAGGGAAATATGTGATGAGATCAGCTGCAACAGAAGGATCCACGATAGATGATGTGCAAGAACTTAAAAGGACAACTCAAGAGATTGTGGGTAAGAATTCAAATAAAGTCATATGTACTTTATGGAATAAAGCATATTTGTATTTTACGACGATAGTGCCTACTGACAGTTGTAACGACAATGTATGAGAATAGGAATGACAACCTGTTGGCTAACAGAATGAAGTCAACTAATAATAACATGTAAATATTCTATAAAATGAAGAACCTAATATGTTTATGGGTTGGTTCCTAGTTATTGAATGGATTCTGTTACTTCCTGGTTAGTTAGTTCGTTGTTTACTTCCTAGTTGGTTTGTTTTTGTTAGAAGAGTCGAAGAGAAGAGTGACTTGATCCAGGTTGTGTGTGGATTGACATTAGAGTCATAAAGAATAGTAAGTTGATACAGGCTATGTGAGGATCAACAATAGAGTGAAGGAGAGAAAACTTTAGAGATTTGCGACTAGAGAGCATGAGAGGAGAGAGAAGTTTGTATAGATTGTAGAAGAATATCTAGAACAAAGTCTGCAAGCTAAGTGCATAGACTAAAGGTGCATATATTTATCATGCCAGATGAAGAGTGCCTTTGTGGTTTTTCTTGGATGGGTTTCCACGTAAATTACTGTGTCAATGTGTATTTGAAGAATGTATTTGTGTTACATGAATGTATGATGTGAATAAGTGTTTATGTATTTGCTTATAAATAGTTATTGTATGCATTTGTCACGTTGTTGCTAATTGGAATCACTAATAAGGAATTATATTGACTATTGTAATATTTGTCAATAGATAAGTAGAGTAATATATTGAATGTGCATAATAAATATAAGTAATAAACCCACTAGTTTTGATTTACTTAGTTTGTAAGGTGTTGTGAGAGGATAAATCCCCACCCAATTGCAGAAACCTAGTTCTGGCAGTTACCCATAAGAGATATATCGGGTGAGACTACATCTGTGTCACAAGTGCTGTCGACTAATCCTTGCTCCGTCAATCCAATATTTTGGGCTTTGTTGTTGTACAAAGAAGGTGTGAACCTGAGTCAAACGGAGAAATGTCAACAAGAGTCGATACTCCAATATTTTGTTTTCTTTATATAGTTTGAATATAGTAGAACAAGAAAGGGATAACTTCTCATAAAATATTTATGCATATATACAAGTTGTTTTTGTGTGCATAGGGATGAATCCCCTTCCATACATTTTCTTTATGTATTGTTGTCACTACAAACTGAGTGGTGAATCTCTTCCTATTTATTTACCAAAGGTATTGTGTAGTTGTGAGTAGAGAGGGAGACTTATTGATGTAAGATTGATCCTTTATCTAATCAATATTTATAATATGAATCCATCCATTCCATTGGGGTATTCCATTCTTATTGTGCTAAGAAGTTGCATTGTGTTTTGTTGTAAATTATATTTTGTTGAAGAAGAGACAAGGTGACTTATTGATAGAAGATCAACCCTTTGATATTTTAATATTCTTGTTGTATATGTGTTGGATTTATTGTATCTCTCTTTCCCTTCTCCCAAAAATCCCAACCCAGGTTCAGTCCCTTCTTCTCAGCACAACAAAGCCCGAGATATCGACCCAACAGAGCATAGCTCAATCACCAGCACCTGCGACACAGATTCTGTCTCACCTGAGATAACTTTCTTGATGGGAAACTTCTAGAAACATGTTTCTTTAGTTGGGTGGGAGGGTGTTTTAGTATCTTGTCTCTATACCAACGCTTCCAACGAAGTCCGGGGGTGGATTACTTGTGGTTACTGCGCTTCAATACCTAATATGTGACCCATCCTCTCTTAATGCAAATTTAGTAAATAAACAATAGACATGCAACATAATCATATCTAGTAATGAAACGCGACCATCATACATCTATTCATTTATAAGAAAATATACAACCATTCATTCACTACAATAATCACACATATGTATAAGCTACTTTCAACTTTCACACATATACACAAAATATAACGTGGAAACCTATCTGAGAAAAAACCACAAGGTGCTCTTCATCTGGCATGAGGAAATAGATGCACCTTTCATCTATGCACTAATTTGTAGACTCTGCTCAATATATTCTTCTCTAACTTTACATAATCTTCGTCCCTCTCATGCTCTCTGATATTCTCTCTTTTCTCTTTCTACTCTACTTCTACTAGTGATCCACACACAACCTGGATCGACTCAACCTTCCCTACTCGTCTACTCGCTCAAATGCAGATTCTTTACTCTCATGCACTCAGTGATACAGATCCATTAAGCAAGAAATTCTACTAAGTCTAAATTGAGGGTCTAATCCGTCAATGTCTATCCATGAATGTCTAATTCAAGTCTAGCTCAAGAGTCTTACCAAGAGTATAACCCACATACACCTTAGGTTCCTTCTTTTCTATCCCTATTATAGAATAGGTATAGATCCCATACGTACTTGATACAGGCTCAATACTGACTCGATACAGACTCTATACAGACTTATTACAGACTTCTTTTATGTCACTATCTCAACCGACTTAATATATCTAGCTAATAGGCTATCTTTCCTATTCTACCAACACATAACAAGAGGCACTATCATCCTAACTTACAAATATTCATTCACACGTGTGTTTTTCATTGGATCCAGTTGAGCTCGTACCCATGATCATTACGTCCTATCTGTTTCTCAGCATTATTCCTTACTATTTTTTTCGGCTGTTATGCTATTTGCACATCTTCTTCAGCTGATATTTTGTGATACCATCTCGTGTCATACTATATCCTCCTATCATGACTTGTTTGGTGTAGCTTCCTCTTCCAGTGTCTTCTCCTCTTCTTCTTCTTCTTCTCTTTTACTTCCTCTGTCACAGCATCCTTCCCCTTCTCCTATATGTTGCTTCCTCAGTCATAGTTCCTTCCTCTTCTCCTTTATGTTCTTATCCATACTTAGGAATAATTATGCATGAATTATTCCTTCTATCCCTATGCCCAACAGGCCCCCAACGCTCACTTATGGCTCGTATCGAGCCACTTAATGCTATTTCTCCATGTGATGACTTGCATTGATTTTGTTCTAAAAATATTCTACGATTTTCACCACTTCCTTTGTTTCTGTGCGCACGTCTTCCTCTGTTTTCTGCATTTTCTCTACTAGGTCAGAATTGACATGTTCTAGCATGAATTCTTCTACTGATGTTGCTACACTGTGCACCTTCTGATGTACAGACTGGAGGTATGTTCCTTCTATGTTTGTTACTCAAGTATTTGTAACTTCTGCTAATACTGTCATTTATCTGATGTAGTTACTGTTCCATAGTATTAGGATGGAGAGAATGGAAGAATTATCATTATTAGATTTTCTTTGTCGGCATTTCTAGCTTTAGTGGAAATTCAAGGAGTAGTTCATCCCAGGTTTTTCCTTCCTCCCTTCAGAATATTTCACTGCACCATATTTGAAAATTGTGGTATACACATTGGGGATCCCAATAATTGGTAACTCGATGTTTTTCTCTACTTCACTGGTGGTGAAGTATGCCATCCTATCCATGCCTTACCCACCTATATTGGATTCTTCTAGTTCGACTTTCTCTTGAACTTGTCACCACCTTTTGTGTTTTTAGCAACTTATAGTGATGATGGTGATGATGGTAGCCTCTATTTCTGTTTGCCACTATCTGAACATTCGTTTAGACCACTGGGTTCTAGAAATAGATACTACGCACCATGGAAACAAATTCCACAATCTCATATGGAGGCTTCGGCAATATGTTCTCTTGTATTTGAATTATGGCCACTGCTTCTACATTCGTTCTTAGTTATTTTAAGACAATGTTTCTCTTCCAGGTATCAGAAGGTTTCCTCTTTCCTATCCTTGCTAAGCTGGTTCGATACATTTTTGCAGGGAGACATGGAAGTAGCTTATTTTTCAAGCACCTTCCAACATGTGGTGGAACATATCCTGCATCATTTCCTTCACCCATAACAGGTGTTGCAGCTCCAATCACAATGCCCTTGGTGCCACTAGCACTAAAATTATTACTAACCATACTTCTCCACTAGTCTTCTTTAACTCTATGTTTTGCAAACAAAACTCATTCTGGCATTATATGGGCAGTAATTGATAATCAACCAATAGTAGAGGGTTTTTTTCAATGGTCAATCTGTGAAATATTCACACGTGCTATCATCGAGTAGCATAGTGACAACACGAACCATCACATGGGTCTCCAGTCTGAGTTCTTATGTGGAGGTGCCAACTACGCTGCCCCTTTTTGCTGTGACGTCATGATACTTATGGCAGACGTGACCCTAAAATTCCCTCGAGTGTCTGCAAATCTAATATTTGACAATTGGCACATCAACAGGACTTTTAAATAAATGTTCCAAAGCCACATTGGTTTTAGTTTAACACTTTCCTCGTCGTGCTTCCTACGACAGGAACTTCTTCTCTCTTCTCATATCCTTCCTCATCATCATTTTCATTTTTTTTAGGTTGTATCGAGAAGGGTAAGGTGTATCTTCACATGTACCGCTTCCTTCCATTGCATGCATACCTTCTGACTTAGGTCGTATTGAGCAGGGTAAGGTGTATCTTCACATGTACCAATTCCTTCCGCTAGCGCATACATTCTTGCTCAGGTATATTTATCTCAAGTGGGTCACCATCATCTGGTTCTCTCGTAATATTATATCACTCCATCTAGTTGCGTATAGTCATTTTGCATTGATGGAAATTCATTTCTGCGACTGATATTTCTTCAAAGATCTTATCCTGTATTATTTGTAACGCATCATTGGTTATCGGGTGTTCACTTGTGAACTCAAATGTATGTGTGAAGCTTACCGCTAATATTTCCCATTTGACAATTCATCATCACAACTCTACTAATGTGTACCAACTTCATAGTACCATTCCAAAGTGTGGATGAATCTATGAACCCATTCTTGTTGTGAATATTCTTGCCAGTTCCTATGATAGTGCTCAATATCTTCCACAGGATCTGTCAGTCCTGTATACTTGTGATCCAGGAAACACATCTCTTCCCCAAATCTGATCTCCATTAATATTCTACAATGTGGCCATTCAGAGATAGTCTGTTTGTGTGTACCCCACCATCTAGCGAGAATAAATTTCAACACATAGTCCAAAGTAGATAATCTTTGTGATTCTGTGACTTTTTCTTCAAATTCTACCAGAAAATATGCAAGGTTAGGTAATCCTTCATATGTAGGAAGCACGCTTGCTTCAGCTCCTACCCTTTGTATAACTCTTGCGATTCTTGCACATCTTCGCATGGAGACTTCATGTAGCCTATTCTACCAATTTTCCAAGGCATCACCCAAGTCAAACATACATGAACTCACACTCTACCAACTCATTTTTCCATCACTTGTTGGATTTATATGATCTTATTTTGAGTACATGATATTATACAACTGATCTAGACAATTGTATTTCCCTTCACTATCCATAGACTCAACATATCTATATCCTTCAAGCGGATCTATTGGTGCAACCAATCTTATTTTAGAATCTTTGATTGATAATATCATTTTCTTGAACTTTATAATGGTTTGGTTGTTTATTTCCCAATCAATTCCTAGGAGTGCAGGAAATGAATTTCTGTTGTTGAAAATGTCAATAACTTTGAAGTCGAAATATGTTCTTAAGACTTCGAATTCTACAGGAACTTAAGTTATTCTACCAATTCGTAGAACCCTCAACTAGTTCACAAGCCTTAGTTGAATAGAAGACCAGTCCAGTCGTGGCATATTCATGCTCTCCCATGTTTGTCTTGTCAATATTTTGACATCTGAGACTAAATCTAATATGATATAATCCATATTATAATCTCCTATTTGCGCAGTCATTCAGAGTTCTCGGTCTGTCTTCATTTTTTTCGATATGATTAACTCTTTTTTCTGGTCGCAGGTCATTTGGGGTTTCTTATTGCTACGGAGAGAAACTTCCTATGGCTTGGGGTGTACCAAAACAGAATGAATGAAACCAGGAATCAATCCATTTCAATATTCAAGAGAAATAAAAGACATCTAACACTAAGGAATATGAATCATACCTTATTCCGGACGGTTGATGTAGATCCCCATTGAGATTTTCCAACACGCTTGTATTCACAATTCGCTCTCAAATCAACAAACAAGACAAGCATGTTATATGTCAAAGTGTTAGGCCTACTCTAGCATATATAAAAAATCATGTATAAGAAAAATAACTACATCCATGGATACAATATTCATAGTTATGCACATGTATTGGACAGGAAATGGATATTGATATTAATAAAACATAGATACAATAGTGACAAACTCTGTCGGTGCCTCTTCGAACTGGAGAAATAGAGTCTTCCACCTAGGACTCCACCACTTCAATCCTCCATCATAATGGAAATCTTACTAATCAAAGGAAAGCTTGGGAAGAGAAGCACTATGTGCTCCAAAGGGACAAATGGATGTAGACTCAAGCACATGCAAGTGATGCAAGAATGAACTATAGTTTCCTCGCTCTCAATATTCTCCTCATTCAATGTATCCACGAGGCTCAATATATAACACTCCAAATAGGCAATGGAGGGTCGAGTCTAAGCATTCTCAACGAATATGGAAGCCCAAGAGTCAAGTTATTTAGGACTCTATGAGGAAAAATCCAAAAACTTTTGTCTTCATGCATATTTCCCAATGTACGCGGGTTTTGTCTCAAAAGATGCGTGTACACGCGGATATTGCTTTAAAAGTTGTGTATACACATAAACAGGTGTTTTTTGGGGGACTTTCTTGGGACATCAATGTATAATTTGAGCAAAGGGGGTCCAAGGAGTCTACATAGGGACATGGAAGGCCATAAATATGTGATCCACCAAGTGTGGTAAAATAAGTTATAATAGATGCCCCCTAATGTGTGAGCTCAGAGGGGTAACATGATGGCCGAAATACATTATATCTATCCAAGAAGTTGAGTAATGAATTCCCAGGTGGAAGAACCAGCCACCCATAATTACAATACAATGATAAATCTCTACATATGACTGCAAATATATATATAGTAGTCCTGGATACATAAGAGTACAATGGCCATGAATAGGCATGATATACAAATGTCTTGTGTGGTCATTTCCATGTACAATATACAATGGACATGATCTCCATAGTGGATAAAGATATCTGATAATACACTGGAATCTGGTCATGAGAGCTGACATCTCATGAATACTGACACGATCAAGGAGGTAGCATATGTGGAATGCAACCAATCTCATAGGTCTTCTATGCAAACCTCTATGAGTACATGTCCTATCATGTGAATAAAGGTGTCGAGGTCGAACATGATAGTACAACGTCTGATTATCGGTCATTGATGTATACCGTTAACAAAGGTGATATGTGTTGAGGTTAGATTCATTATACCTTGATTCCCATTATCATTATCATTATAATGGGAATCAAGGTACAAAGTGCAATATAACAAGTGTGAATAGATGTGTTGAGGTAGAACACTTGAAACAATCCATCGACAAGGGGAAATTGTTGTATTCCCAAAACTGTCGATGGTGAGAGAACCTACCATTGATGACTATAAGTCTCAATAAAATCAAATGGACTTTAGACCCCATCAACCAACACAAGGTACTCAGCAACACTGGATAATGTGGAAGAAATCAAACGAACAAGATGTGCACGAACAGTACCAGGAATGGCCGACATGCAAATTCAAGATAACTGAGGAATAGCCAACTCAGGCTACATTTCCTTCAAGAAAGAGCATAAGGAAAATGGTGACTGAACATAGGCAACATAGACTCGATATGAAAATTGGGACATCTATGCAACACAGGAGGCATCAACAGAGGATCCATAGGGACTGGAAGCATAACCAGTCAATGGAGAAAACTTAGAGTAACAAGTACAGCTCCTAAATTCATACTAACAACCCAACCAATGGATGTGATATATAGTGCTCGGTTCAAGGGCAACACGACTCTACAGCTACCAAAGAAAATATCATTTCTCGTCCATATTTTTATGTTTTTTAATTTTTTTGGACTTTTTCATCTTTGAAAAGCTTGAAAAAGAATAAAAGTTCTTATAGTATACAACTAGGAGGAGACGAGTTTTGCGAGAAAGCAAACTAGTTCCAAGCAATGGAACATACCTATGCTCAATGGAAGGAAGCATGTGCAGGATAAGGACACTCAGGGGAAGGTATCCTCCTGGTAAGGGATGATCAAGCTGCAAAGGATATGTAAAAGGATCTGCTTGGCTAGGATTAATACAATCTCTGGGTATATGGCTTATAACTCTGAACCGGGGAGCTGACATAAAGCTCAAGAAGGAAAGAAAAATGCATGAAATGCAATTACAACTTGATATACAAGGGAGTCCCTATGGGATATGGCCAACATAAAGTTCAAAAGGGACATGAAGCTCTTGCTCAAGGACATGGTGGGACTAATAAGGGACTCCCAAACCTAGAGGAAGAATCTCAGCATGGGTACCGAATGAAAAACGAGTCTAACTAGGGCACCCATGTATAGGAAATCTATACCACTCACATAATGTCACCTCTAAATAGTAGTATGAAGGTTTTGTGACATCACAAAGTGGGTTCATACCTAAAGTCAAGGTGAAATGGTCATAAGGAAATGCATAATGCAAGCGGATGTGGAGTCCTAACCTATATGCCAGATCAAATTATACCTGTGGTAGATATGAATGGGTCAAAGTATGCACAAATTAGGTCCCCACACCACAACATTAGGCCAAACAATCCAAAATAGTCAATAATGGTCCAAAATATATGGAGGTGGGTAAAAATTTCAATTTTTTTTCTATAAAATAGTAAAAAAATCATTATTACCATACCGTTTCGAATTTTACCACACATAGTGTTTTTGAACCATAAACATGAAAAGTTGATTACAGGAGCTACGATCCATGAAATCACGAATCGTCTCGATCAAGTAAATCTTCATGCCATCTTATTTAATTTCAATGATTTTATTTTAATTTTTATTGGTTGGATTTTATTTTATGGAACCCCAAAATTGGTGTTTTCAGCCCACGCGGAAAATCACTCGATTTCCACATATAGGGATCGACATACATAGAAAATCCTTTGATTCCCATGTATGTACGCATATTTTTTATGAACAGTCGCGCATAAGGCCACGTTTACCAATTTTTAAGGTAAAGACTCATGAAATTCTAAATTTGTTTTGCAATATGGTTCTTGAGTGGCATGAACGTGAGCATGAAGACATGGAAAGGGTTGTTCAAGGTTATCTAATGGCCCAACAAGCTTTGAGGGCATGTAGTTTATATAATTTATGGTCCTGGTAGCTTAAGAGACAAGCCAAGACTACTCCAAATCGGTGGACTGCTGGGATACGGATACGAAAACCTTCCAAATTGCCATGATGCCTCTCATCCTTGAGGTTGAGGATATTTACTTTATTACTGGACTATCTCGCAAAGGGGAGGTAGTCAATCTATGAGCTCATGGGGTAGGAGGTGGCCTCATAATTGAGGAGTACATTACAGTTTACTGCCTCCCAGACATAGTAAAAGTTGGGATTCAGATCACAATGAACTCGATCTAAAACCTTGGCCTCAAGGCCATACTACTAGCACTCAATAGGATTGCAGGATTGGCATCCCTCCATGAGGATTCCAGGCCATTGATGTTCTATGTGGTGGAATGCATGAGGCCCACCATTTCTGATTGGAGTACCTTGTTGCTGGGTAACATGAAACATCAGTTGACATATTGTACCTTTTTCTTTGAGCATGTACCAGGGATAATACCAATAGTGGAGATCACTCCTCACAATGCTCGGGATCCAGCTCAACTGCGCTAGGAAAATGTGATGCAGAGACTAGGAGAAGGGCAAGTAGCCAACCCCTACCCAGCTGACTTTTTCCTTTGGTGGCGTAGGAAGATCATAGATATAGACAACTACCCCTACGAGGGGATAGAATTCCATGGTGATACTAACATGCCTATTCCACAGGGATCCGCATACGGGGACATAGGTAACAATCTCGACTCAATTTTGTTTTTTGAATTATTTATTTCTTGTGTTTTTTGATATAGTGAAATAAAAAAGAAATGTTTTTGTGTGATGACATATATTGATACTGGTCATGTATACGTAGATCCTAGACGACCAGAAGGATTCCCTCGAAATCTTCGAAGGGGGAGAGGTGATGATATCATAAGTGTGGATGCTAAGCACACACTCCAAAATATCCATACAAACTTCATTCGACTGACACACAGAGTGCCCATGGCACAAGTCAAGGTTTTTCCTGAGGCTATGCAGCGATAGGTGGTGGATGTACCACATGCATGGGTTCGCTTATTTATATGGCTAGATAAAGTTGTCATGTGTTATCATGATCATTACCCTACTGCACAGGCTTAGAGGCCTAGATGTACTTTTTGTTGTATTGGCCATGTACTATATTTTGGTGGCTTGGAATCCTCATTTTTGTATTATGACACAACATTTTTGGACTATATTTTGAATGAAAAATACTTATGATGATTGGTTATTTATGTTTACATGTGTGAATGTGATGTGAATGCTTCATTGTCTATGTATCAAATTCCAATCTAGCATGAAATTTGCATATGAGTCAGCAACATGATTGTAATTTCTTGTAATGTGAATGTATGTAATGTTCTCAAATTTCCATTCTAACAACCTTACTCAAGAATCTTCGTAATAAAGTCTGATGTCTAATACAATACATGCCATTTAACTGTAATAACACTAGCTCCGAGTCAAGATGTACCTCAAGAGAACGAATACCATGAAAGATGGCATCACGTAATAACTCAATCACAACACTATATTAAGCAATATTGTTCGGTTAAGGTCACAGACATACACCTCTTGAATACAAAACTTGACCCGTAGGATTATAAATCACCCAAGCAACTGAAGCTGAGTTTTGAGTGTGGAGGATGACACCATCATCATATCCTACATATACCGAAGACTCTATCGACATCTGCCACAACAAACAGAAGCAAGTCAACAAAATTGATCACCACAAGAAGACCAAAACTAAACTATGCAATTGTACAATAGTATACAAATTATCAACCTCGACTGAGAATTACGCATAGTATCTTTTGAGATAGAACCCATTCTAGGCTCCGCCAAGGTTGTCCCCTCATAATATACTAGCCCATAAGCACTTTCTCTAATACTCGGTTGACCACGTAAGGCCCATGCCACATGGGTTTAAAATTTCCCACCCCTAATGGTTCATTAGCTTGGTCATACAAGAGAACCAAGTCACCTTCACTAAACTTTTGGGGACATACAGACTTATCGTACTAGGATTTAACACGATGATTGTTTACCTCAAGAGATGCCAAGGCATCTCAACGTTGCTCATCAAGTTAGTCTAAACGAACCAGACAGTCTTCTAAAGCAGAAGTCTTTGGAAGAAATTCCATGACTATCTTCAAAGAAGGGATTTTGCATTCAATCGGTAAAATAGACTCCACCCCATGCACTAACTAATATGGGGGAGAACCGGTGGAAGTATTAACCATATTTCAGTAGGCCGACAAAGCAGGATATAACATGATATGCCAATTAGTATTACTTTGCATCATGGTTCTTTGAAGAATGGACTTAAGGTACTTATTCACATCTTCAACCTATCCATTCGCTTGAGGATAATAAGAAGAGGAATGCTCTTACTTATACACTAACTTCGAAGATAACTCAACCATCATATTATTTTGAAAGTTCTTGCCATGGTCAGTGACAAGCTCTCTTGGGATACCAAACCGAGTGATAATATGGATGAATAAGAAATGCGCAACTATCTCATCGTCGTCTCTGATAGTGAGTATAACCTCTTCCCATTTCATGAAATAATCAACAACCACTATGATATGATGATGCCCCCCAGTCGAAGGTAGGTTGAAATCCATTAAATTCACCCCCTACTTGGTCAAGGGACCAACGGTGATAATCAGATGTAATAAGGCAGGATGTGAGCGCATGTTTCATGCAAACACCTGGCAAGGGTGGCACCACTTGACTGCATTAACACAATCCTTGAATATCGATGACAAAAAATAACCTACTCTTGAAATATTTTGACCTGTAGAAAGCCCAGATAAATGACCACCACACGCCCCTCTATGGAAATCAGTCAGCACAAACTTAGACTCATGGATTAAACATCGACAGTAAAATGGAATCAACCCTGCAGCGATACAAAGTGTCATCGACAATAAGGTAATTCTTATCTAAATGACGTAACCGTCAACACTCATCTTGTGAGAGGTGATAAGGAACCTTCAAATTTTGCAAATAGATGATAATATCCGCATACCATAGGTCCATAGTCGAAATGAGAAAAATACTCTCATCAATAAAATATTCCTCATGAATCTCCCCTTCATCCAAACTAGGAAAGTCTGATATGATATCCGCAAAAATCAACGATTTCTTTGACTTTTTCTGAAACAAACTCATGATCAAATTCTTGAAAAATAACAATCCATTTATTGTATCCCCCCCCCTATCATCCTTCTGGTGAGGAAAAAATGAAGTGGATTAATGTGAGTCACAATCTAACTTTGGCAAAAGAGTATGTAATGCCTCAAACGTTGGACCACATGGATGGTATCTAGAGATAGCTTCTCGACATGAGTATAATGAAGTTTCGCATCAATAAGGTTTTGGCTAAGATAATAGATGAAATTCTCTTGGAGCTCCTCATTTTCTTGAACCAAGACCATACCAATTATCTCTTGAGACACGAGCACATATATACACTTCAAGATACACTTCAATCAATCGCTTAAGGTCATGAAAAGGGAATATCATATCCCGTTGAAAAGTAGCTCTGTCATTTTTAAGGCCTAAATGCATTTTCTAATATGTAAATGTACCCCAAGGAAAAATGAAAGTAGTTTTATCTTGATCCTTGGGTTTGATCTAAATCTGATTATATCCTGAAAATCCATCCATAAACGAGAACACCTCGCTTTCCACACACTCATCCAAAATATGATCAATAAATGGTGTAGGGAAGTTATCCTTAGGACAAGCTCCATTCAGGTATCTGAAATTAGTACATACACAGATAGTTCCTTGCTTCTTTTCAACCGGAATGGGATTGGACACCCATTCAATCAAGGGAATAGGATAGATGAAGCCAGCCTTAAGCAACTTCTCTATCTCTACCTTAATAGTGGGTGCTTTCCTAGGATTCGTCGCACACAAACGTTGAATAGGTATAGCATTTGTATAGGTTTTAATCTCATGTTAGACAATATGAGGGTCAATTCCTAGCATCCCGTCATACGGCCAAGAAAAAACATCTCGAAATTATTTAAATATCTTTGTGTATGCTTCAACCTCACCGGGGGAACAATCCGTCCCAATGTACACATTCTCAATCTTTCTAGGAGTTCAAGAAATTTTCATAGGTATGGTAGGTGAAAAATTGGCCATGTTCCCTTTGACAAACTTACTAGGAACTCCTAATGGGACCATAGTCCTACCAACTTTCTCACTAAGGATCGCCCTATAGTAATCGCACTCCATACGTTCAAGCTCAGGAAGAAAATAAGATCTATGATGTATCTCTCCCCAAGTTTGTTCTACACCAGACATAGCTTTGAGAATAGCTTCATCCATTGGAAAAATGTCATCGAAGCAGTCATGTGAGTGAGATGACACAACTTCCAAAGTAGGCATTGCATAAGGGTGTTCCTTCTCCGTCCATGAAGAGGAAGGACTAGGATCTAAAAAAGAAGCAATATTAGCTTAATAAGCCGCCTATGTTGTAGATAATGACATATATGTCTCGACAGGTCTGGGGTCCTCATCCAAAATTCTCGGAGAAGGGAGAGTCCAAGGATCTTCCAAGTGTGAAATGCGAAATGGAGCCGAACTCAACGATGACGAATCTCTACCAAGACTAGAACCTATGGTAATAATTGGTGCAAGACAATTGAAAGTTCCCATCAATGATGGATACATTCCTACCCCAACATTCTCATTTGTCGGTTGAGAATTATCAATGACCCAGATAGTAGCTCCTAAAGAGGGATGACGCAACCGATTTCATATTATAAATACAGTTATGGCCCAAAAAAAGATTATAGTTGAGGGGTGCATCAGCCACCTCACTCTCAATCGTCACGCTCTTCCCTCCCAACTGGAACTCAAGAGAAGGAAGTATACCATGTGACCAAAAATATATCCCATCAAAATGAGTCAACATGGTTCCAGATTTTGACAATGTAGGAGAACCTAATCCCTTCCAGCAGGCTAAAGACATCAAGGAAGCCACAATTCCTTCATCAATAACTGTACGCTTGATGGTGTTTTTCATACACTCTACATGCACTAAAAGAGACACATGGTAAGGCATGTGAGGTTGGAATTCATGAGTTTCGAATTTAATCATTGAATAAGGGTTTGAATCAACCACCCCAAGAGCAGACAACAAGGCTTTCTTTTGTGAAGGGAAAGTCTGAAGAACTTCTAAAGCGGACATCGCACAAGGAGTCTATCCCAAATCCTCAAAAATGGAATAGTTCTGGGAGGCTCTGGCATTAGGATTGTGCATTGAACGATTTAAGACTCCCATAGGAATGCATGGTGGAGCTTCAAGTTTGTCACTAGGTTTTTGAATACGCAAAAGGGGTCTCGGGTGGAGTAGGTTCTTTCCTGAGGTCAGGTTGTGATGAACCATAATATTTAGCTCACATCACAACATTCTCGATGGAAATCATGTTGATGCAACCATGGCCACTTATGGTGTTCGGTGGGTTTTGACTCCCACTAGAAGCACTTACAAAATCCACGGTCCTCGAATTCATATTTTGATTTTGCAGTAAAGGATCTATCAACACAGTTGGGCTCTGTGTGATGAATTTCGAGGCATATTCCATATGAGGAAATAAATGAGTGAGTTGATCTGCCCCACAAAGCTTGCAATGGAACTTGACCTTACGTTTAGAACTCTTGTCCTCCCTGACATTTATATTGTTCTTTTCATCATTAGCATTTCCATTCCTATTCCCACCCTTATGATTGTTTCTTCCTTTCTTCTTATACCTTCTAGGATGTTGGTTTCCCTTGTGGTTGGACGATTACACAGAATGTATATCCTCCATTTGAGTGGGATGAGACGGAGCCATAGCTTGTCCCAACGTAGGCTAGTTAATAGAAAAACTTTTCATCTCATTCGTAACCGAGTCTACATCTTTAGAACTTGCATAACTAGCAATGCCATCAGTATTTGGCCCAGGTTTGAACTTAGGATCGAAATTGGGCCATGGTGCATTCAAAATAATCTCATATAAAATACCAGACTGAGCATAAATCAAATCAAGTTGCTGAGCTTGAAATATATCCTGTTCCTTCTTCATCACTCCAGATGTGGAAACATCCTTCTCTATATATGGAAATAACAATTTGAGGAACCACTCCAAAAGAAACTCTGGTCGAATGTGAGCCTTAATCAATCGCTATCGTCTACGCCAATATTGATTATGATCTGAGATATGGGTGGATTTATCTTGCTGAAATGTTGATAAGAGCTCAGTACTGACATTTTAATGCACAGGTACCTGAAAGTGATTGAGAAAGTTCATGGCTAAGTCATTGAAAGTCCAATATGTCCCCCCAGGAAACTCTATATACCACTTCACCGCAAGACCTGTGAGGGTGCGTTGAAATAGTCGTAAATGAACACAATCATGATTCAATGAATTCGAATAGCACCATAGGTGAAAATTTGTAACATGCTCACCAAGGTCCTGACCAGTCTTACCTTCAAATTTTGGAATGTCGGAAGGAAGCTTGGAGGGAAAAACTAGCCATGTCGGATCATGAGATACCGTATCATTGGTCAATCTTGATAAGTTAGGAAAATTTAACGTCGCTAGGAAAGGGAGCCTAGGTTGTGCCATCTGGTTCCATGATCCCTGATAAGGTTGGTTCATCTAGGTCTGATTATTGTAAACACCATGTCCTTGGCCTGTGGGATATCAGCCTCCTCCTGCTTGACCCATAAAAGGGTGCATGGGAATGTTATAACTAGTACCTTGAGACTCGGGTTCTACAAATACATAGTTGTAGGACTGATAAGTAGATTGATTACCATACCCATAAGGTGGTACATAAGGTGGTAAATAAGGTGGTACATACCGTTCTTACACATAAGGAGGCACATAGACTTGCGACACTATGGTGTGAGCATAGGCAGGGACAACATGGATAGCGGTAGTACTCCGGCCTAAAGGACCATGAGAGTTATGGAGATTATGCATCATTAGAAACACATTTGAAGGAACAGGTGCCGAATATGATGGAGCATGGGATGGGATATAACTTGTGTTCCCAATGCTCACATGTCTAGGGTCACTTCCCCGAATGGGGACACCAGTACTAGGTCTAGGTTGCGTGTGTGAGGATCCTCCCACTGCAGGAGTGGAAGGTGCAATATGACTAATACCAAAGCTATCCTCCTAGAAAGGAATGACAGTGCCCCCAGGGTCAACACCAGATCCGACATTAGGTGACAGACCAGTCTCAGGAAATTCTGGCATGCCATACCTAAATGGGCGAGTGCTAGAGGGTCTCGAATGAGTCTCATCACTCGACACATGTGAAAAATATTGGTGATCCACGTTTATATAGTATGGAAACTATGATAGCACAGTATGTGATGTATCAACCTCAAAGTGACCGGGTACCTTTGGAGTCCCATATAAACTTTCAGGCATGTTCTTCTCCCTGGGGGGTGGAGAAGGGGGATGCTCTGAGTTCTCAGATGTATGACTATAGTGATATCAGTGTGTGAATCAAAGTGAGTATTAGTGCGCCCAGACTGTCTGCGTCTCTTCCATGAAGGAGGAGGATACATTGAAGGTGAAATACTTGCTAAACGTCAAGAATGGAGAAATTCTGCTCCCGGATCCATGATGACTCAACAAAAATAAAAAGACTCAAACTAATTATGCACCCTAAAGAAATGTAGCATACACATAACACACTCCTAAGAAAATCTACAACCAGAAAACAAGCAAACCAAGGGGAGGATATGTGAACTCCCGAATGTAGTTGATATGTCTCTCCTAGGAGAGGCTTGATACTCCCATACACTACAAGTGGAGGTGTGTAACCAATTACAGTGGCCCTCAGCTTCAACGCGTAAAGCGACTATGTTGTATGACCCCTACCTGGCCAGGACACTCACATAATAACTTCTGCAACTACCCACTGTAATACCTAGGTAAGAAAACTAAGTTCACCCCAATATAACCAATGCTCAGGTGGAACGTTGCAGGAGGGATCTACTGTATGGGAAGGGTGGCAAAGCCCGAAGCTTGAAATAACCAACTGATACCTCAAAAGACCCTAGATACGACTAAGATCTAGGAAATATCTTTGGCGCTCATAGAAAGTGTCCATGGGATATCCCAACCACAATCGTGTATGTTTCCTTGTGCTTAACTCCTATGTAAGAGGAGCCTCTTGAGAACACTAATTATACCAAGCATTTCACTCTCTCACCTGGACATACACCTACTTATTTCATTTAGTAGTCTTGGATAATTAACTCACAATGAACTATTCCAAGACTCTAAATCCTAATCTTGTTAATGTACCCTATCAAAGAAAAATGTGTAATTCATTTTAAAATAAGAATTCATTTTAGTGGTTGTGATTACTAAAAGGGAAATGGTCATGCAACCAATGATGTTATGACTCAGCAGTGAAAGTAAATGTGCACACCTAACAAGCGATGCCAAGTGCAATTTTGTCTAAATGAGAAAATGGGGCATTCCACTAAGTGAGATGCATGTTTTTTCCTTCAAACAATAATTCAACCAGTACTATATGAAATCCTAATTATAACTTCAGTAATAAAACCTTATGCAAGCATCATGCAAATGCAAAATGCAAAAATGCATAAACATGCAAAAAATAAAATATTTTTGTATTTTCAAAATAAATGAGGTGTAAAAGCAACAAAATACTCTACAATTCTCATACCCTGCAACAACTCATAGACAACATCCAAGAAAGGCACCGAGATAAAATAAATCTAATGCACTAATCCCAAAACAAAAAGGAAAAAGATGACAAGAAGACCAAAGGCAGTATATAGACACCAATAGTATCTAGAAGACTCGCCAGCATTCAAAATTCACCTAGCAACCCTCAATCATCCAAATCAAACTCAAAACAGAGGCATACATGATTGTTCATAGAAAACCTACGTATATAAGTAGAAATTCAGGAGAAACCCATGTGTATACACAACTATGAAGCAAAAACTCGCGTATAGGATGAAAGAAGGGGAAAAATGATAAGCCAAGATAAAAATTACTCCAACATGACACTAAAGGGAAAACCTACTTCTAGACTTGACACAGAAACTCAAAGAACAGAGAGCAATTCAAGCACATTGTGCACACAACCCCCAAATAAAAAACAAAGAACCTCCCCAATGGAGTCACCAATTCTATTACGAAGAGAAACTTCCCATGGATTGGGGTGTACCAAAATAGACTGAATGACACCATAAATCAATCCATTCCAATATGCAAGAGAAATAAAATACATCTAACAAAAAGGGATATGAATCGTACCTTATTCTGGACGGTTGATGTAGATCCTCGTTGAGATTTTCCAACACACTTGTATTCACAATTCGCTCGCAACAACAACAAACAAGACAAGCATGCTATATGTCAAAGTGTTAGGCCTTCTCTATCATATATAAACAATCATGTAGAAGAAAAATAAATACATCGATGGATACAATATTCATAGTTATGCACATGTATTGGATAGGAAATGGATATTTCTCTTAATAAAATAGAGATACAATAGTATCAACCTCTGTCGGCACATCTTCAAACCGGAGAAGTTGAGTCCTCCACCTGGGCCTCTACCACTTCAGTCCTCCATCACAATGGAAATCTTACTAAGCAAAGCCAAGCTTGGGAAGAGAAACACTATGTGCTCCAAAGGGACAAAGGGATGTAGACTCAAGCACAAACAAGTGAGGCAACAATGAACTATACTTTCCTTGGTCTCAAGATTCTCCTCCTTCAATGTATCCAAGACGCTCAATATATAACATTCCAAATAGAAAATGGAGGGTCGAGTCCAAGCGTTCTCAAGGCATATGGAAGGCCAAGAGTCAATTTATTCAGGACTCTATGAGGAAAATTCCAAAAACTTTTGTCTTCGTGCACATTTCCTGATGTACATAGGTTTTGGCTCAAAAGCTGTGTGTACAGGCGGATATTGCTTTAAAACTCATGTATACACATAGACAGGTGTTTTTGGGGGGAATTTCTTGGGACATCAAAATATAATTTGAGAAAAGGGGGTCCAAGGAGTCTGTAGAGTGACATGGAAGGCCATAAATATGTGATCCACCAGGTGTGGTAAAATCAGATATAATACTTCTATTAGTGTTGTCAGTTCTGCGACAACATATTTATCATTGATTAGTGCTAAACAACTTTTGAAAATTTCTTTAAGCTTACTAACCTTTTTCATTGATGGCTTCTTGATTACCTATTCAAATTGTTTGGGCATGGTATTGACTTGTCTATATGTCAATGGTTGATTGGCATCAACAAATTACGGTCACACCTCTAAGAAGACTTCTTTCTCCATTTGGAAATCTAGTAGAGGTTTTTTTGTGCCACGGGTCTCACCTGCGGTTTTCCTTTCTATGTATTTTGGTTTGATCCTGTCGCAACACCTCCTCTCATAACTGCAACAATGTGAGGCTCTCTTGGTTCGATAGAAATCATCCGAATATTCTAATTGGGATTTAGATTCTAATTCTATACCGGGTTGGTATTTACAACATTTCTATCTTGCTATTTTGCAATGAGTTATGGGCATTGTTCGACAATCTGATCAAATGCTTTACAATATGTACAATTTTTTGCAGGACTTTGAAAATATCAAGAAAAATTTCCTAGATTCCCACAATTATAACATATGACTTGGCCTCTTCCTCGAGAAAATCCTCCTCCTTGTTGTTGTCCTCGACTTCTAAAGTTTCCACCCCCCCTTTGTGAAGGGTATTGTTATTGTTAAGGATATTGATTCTGCTAGTATTGCAATTGAGGGTATTATGGTTGTTGATATTGCATAGGCTGATACTGACGCTACGCTCATTTAGCTTGAATCTGCTCATCATTTTTCAGTAAGTAGGTATCCATTGTCTTTTCTAGCAGTCGTTGAAATGCTCTGCAGTGTTTTTCATCATGATCCACTGATCTACAAAATTTACAATACAAACTAGTTGGTGTGCTTACAATCGTATGTAAGTACAGACATTCTTCATACTTTTGGCCCCTAGTTTGGAATATTCTGCACCAAGTCATTCCTTGGGTGTTTAACGGGTTCGACGCACCTGTTGTGACATAGTTCATGAGAGTCAAGCAATTTTATTTATGCTGTATGTATGTTTTTCATCTTGTACACCATAGTTCTTCATGAAATTCCTTTCCTCTTTTAATTTCCCGGAGCTGCACCTTAAGGTTGTCTAGCTTCTACTAAATTTGCATCATTCCCATGCCAGTATCTCCAATCGGTGAGGCCTCTAATTTCATTTCTATTTCCAGAGCCTCTATCTGTGAAACAATCTTATGTTGCATCAATGGGGTTTGGATATGTGGTAACAAGGTGAAAATAAACCATTCCTTGTGTTGCACATATGACATTTGGAAACTCACTTTGGCCATCAATGTCTTAAATCTCTGGTTAAAGTCCCAAACAAATTCTATTGGTAACTGCTTAATCTCTTTGATTTTGATGATGCACCGTGATTCATATTTTGGATTTCTGAACTCATCTATCAAACACACTCATATCTCATTGAGTGTTTTCGGGACAACACCTACTGGTACTATAGAAAAGTTCATATACTAGTCTAGTGCATGACCTAGTAGAGTCGTGATCATATGTGCTTTCTTGATATTCTTATCCTGGATCTGTCGCATAATACAAACAACTTCACAAAGAAACTAATGTTGTTCTAGTTCTTGCAACCCATTTCCATTGAATATTGGTAACTTAATGCCAGATCTAGCCATTGTATTTGTTGTTGGTACAACTGAAACAAAATTCTAGCTAGTTAGACTTCCTTGTCCGCTATTTACAGTGTTAGTATTACTTGTATTTACAAAATTACTTAGAGATAAGTCTCTTGATTTTGCCTTTAGCAAAGTATTCAGTGTTGTAGGTGAGTTGTAAGCACGTTCTCATTCCAGAGCTTCAATCGACTCTTCTGATTCTTTGTCTCCTTCAGAGATCAACTGATATTCCTCTTCTTCATCACAAGACCCTTCATCCATGTATGACACAAGCTCATAGCCTTCTTCTTCTCTATCTGCGTTGAAAATCCTTATTCCTAACATAGTTTTTCTTTGCTTGTCGAACCTGAATCTTCTTCCACATCTTAAAAATCCCGACTCTAATTCATTTCCACTATCTCTTGGGAACATCTCACTTTAGATTTTTGTTGAGACATAGACACTCTATTTCTATACAGTCTTGTTACATACGTAGAATGCCTTTTTCGCATACAAGCATTTGTATCCACGTTTTTAAATATAACAGGTATTTACTGTGTGGGACTTGAAATTTTTTTCTCTCCACCTCACTGTATGAGATTATAGTGTCAACAACAAACTCAGTGATATATCCTTCTAAGATACTATCTACCCAAAAATACACAACCCTCAACACATGGTTGTCTACTCTTTTCAATCACTCGATCAACTGAGGATTCCACTCCCTTGGTTCTCTGCCTTGGAAATTTGTTTGTTGGGTAGCCAACTTAGATAACTGTTCATGCAACACAATGGGAAACTCATAAAAGAAAATCTCATGAATGTCTGAATAAATGTACCATCCCAACCAATATGTTGGGTTCCACTGAGATCCTTCACCTTCTTTTCGTGCGAACTCTAACTCTTTAGATTACACCCAATCTTGGATCTATGGTTTCATAGGTTCCCACAACATATCCCTCACCATAACAATTCAGGGTCCCAAAAATGGAACCATTTGTTTGATTTATTTTATCTCTCTATCCCTTTTCCCAGGGATCCCGACCCAGGTTCAGTCCCTTCTTCGTAGCACAACAAAGCCTGAGATATCATCTCGACAGAGCAAATCTCAGCCGGCAACACCTACGATGCAGATGTTGTCTAACCCAAGATATCTCTCTTGATGGGTAACTTCCAGAACCACATTTCTGCAATTAGGTGGGAGGGTGTTTTAGCATCTTGGCTCTACGTCAAGGATTCCAACGAAGTCCGGGGTGGATTACTTGTGGTTATTGTGCTTCAACATCTATGTTGCGACCAAACCTTTCTTTATGCAACTTTAGTAAATAAACAATAGACATGCAGCATAATCATATCCAGTAATGCAACATGACCATCATACATATATTCATTTATAATCAATTCTACAAACATTCATTCACTACAATAATCACACATATATCTAAGCTACTTTCAACATTCACACATATACACTGAATATAACGTGGAAACCCATCTAGGAAAAAACCACAAGGTGATCTTCATCTGGCATGAGGAAATAGATGCACCTTTCATCTGTGCACTATGCTGCAAACTTTTCTCAAGATATTCTTCTCTAAAATTATAGACTCTTTCTCGCTCTCATTCTCTCTGATCTTCTCTCTTTTCTCTTTCTACTCTACTTCTACTAGTGATCCACACACAACCCATATCAACTCAACCTTCCCTACTCATCTGTGCACTCAACTGCAGATCCTTTACTTTAACGCACTCAACGATACCGAGCCATTAACCAAGAATGTTTATTGAGTCTAACTCAAGAGTCTAATCCGTCAATGTATATCCACGAATGTCTAATTCAATTCTAGCTCAAGAGTATTACCAAGAGTCTAACCCACATACACCTTGATTTCCTTCTTTTATAGCCATATTAAAAACCTGATATAGATCCCATACGTACTTGATACAGACTCAATACTGACTCTATATAGACTTATTACATACTCATTTTCTTTCATTATCTCAATCGACTTACTATATCCAGCCAACATGTTGTGTTTCCTATTCTAGCAATACATAATGGAAGGCACTATCAGCCTAACTTACAAAGATTCATTCACACGTGTGGTTTCTGTCAGCTCTAATCGAGCTCGTACCCACAATCCTTAAGGCTTGTTTCTTTCTCAGCATCATGCCTTACTTTCATTTTTCGACCGTTATGTTATTTTCACACCTTCTTCTGCTGACATTCTGTCGTACCATCTCGTGTCACACTCTATCCTTCTGTCGTGACTTACTTGTCTAGTGCAAATTCCTCTTCCAATGCCTTCTCCTCTTATTCTTCTTATCTTTTATTTCCTCTTTCGCATCATCCTTCCCCTTCTCCTTTATGATTCTTCCTCAGTTGTATCTCCATCATATTATCCTTTATTTTCTTCTCCATACTTAGGAGGAATTTTGCATGAATTATGCCTTACTGTCCCTAGGCCAAACAATATGTATGAAGTGAGGAGGAGATAGTGCTTTGTCTTTACATTTTAATTATATACATTGAATTTGTAGCAGAGCCAAGGGCTCCATCTTTAATTTTTTTTTATCTATATGCGTTGAAGTGGATCCAAGAGTTTTCTATTTTTCCTACATTGAATTTTCCAATAAGATCCATCTTAATCCTTATTGGCGTTTAGATTTACAATGAAAACCAAAATCCTAATTTCTTTTGTTGATTAAAGGTGAGTTTTATTTGTTGGAAGCTAACCTTATTAGTTGAGAGTTGAAGCTCCATTTATTTTATGCAAGGAATATATGTGGGGTATTCTTATTGTCTCTACTGCTCTAGTGGATATGTTTCCTAGCTCAAGGGTGGCCTCTTAGTTGAAAGAGTATAGGATGGATAGAGTTCATATCGTTTAGTGGAAAGTCACAATTGTACATTCAGTTGCTAGAATATTTCAATTCAAATAAATGTTTATTTTTATGTTAAGTTATTGCTATGTAATGATAATGAGAAAATATAAGTGTTTTCGATTTATTATGTTAGTAATGTTGATTCATAACTAGTCAATGATCATGAGTACTTATTATAAGTGTTATTAAAAATAGGCAAATAAGATGATTTATGCATCTCTGCAAAACATTTGTGTCAATACCTTACTAGTTTGCATGATAACATAAAACCAATTATAAATTATAAGTAGATGAGCAAACTACCAAAGGGTGTGGAGGTATTTATTACTTCATGTGTTCTTGGTGATAATTTTGGTTGATTAGTTAGCTTTTATGTTTGATTGCAAACAATAAATTAAGAAAAAGAAAAATACCGAGAATGTATCTATGATATTTAAACCACTTATACTATGAAATAAGAAATCAACACAGTTCTCGTTTTTCTCTTTCCTAATTTTAGTATCTATTTTTACCTTCGTTTCAAAAAGGGTTGATACCAGTATCACACATTTTCATTTTGAGGCATTTCTTTGGACCTTTCAATCATCTTTGTCGTAAAATATTTTTAATTTCTATTTTCAAGTGTGTTTTTTAGAAATTTAACAAAATAACATACATTTAGAACCAAGTTATAATGAAAAACATATACATTTTGCAATTTTTTCTTTAAAATAAGACATTTTAATGGATAAAGTAAGACATTTTTATTGACAAAATTATAAATAATTCCAAAAAATTAAGACATTTAAAACCATTTTCAATGGGTTATAATACATTTTTTGTATAAAAATAATAATATTTCATATTGTTTTTCAAAAAGGGACGATTCACATAAATTATAGAAAAACTATACCATATAATTGTAAATAACATATTAGAAACAATATATAGAGAAATTTTATTTCTAAAAAAAGTCTAAAATTCAAAACATTGTCAAATTTAATATTTTCTTCAAGATATGAAACTTATCAACAATATCATATAGGCCAAATTATTCATCGAAATTGTAATTTTCTGAGCTTGCCTTTCTTCAGGGACATCAATGTCCTCTTCCATTGGCTCTTCATGTGTGCAAGATTTCCAAAGTGCTCATTTCCAAACATCCCTCCTAATGGGGGTTGAGACTCTTTTCACATCTTTGCCCCAAGTGTTTCACTAAACTCAGTTTTCTTCAAACCAACTTCTTGCAATTCATCTGGAAGAAAGTGAATAGCATTAATTCTTTGTTTTGATGTAATTGCATTGCAGTGGATCATTATCAATGGATATGCAATTTCTGATTTTCTGTAAGGAGCATGCTATCGTTACATACCTAATCACCAAAAGCAAAAAAATAGTCCAAGTCAAATAGAATAAATAAGCATACTTCAAAAAAAAAATGAAGAAAAAAAAGACAATAAAACTTGAAATATGGTTTCATATGTAATACCGAAAACTTTACCTGAACACGAGAACAAATATAAGACCCAATCTCCTTCTCTTGAAAATGTATCTATAAGATAATTAATCAACACTTGTGGATTTTGATATATTTTTATAGTCACTCATAACCCCCTAACCCTCTAACCCTAACATAAATATTACATTAAAAAAAATTAAAAAAAATTAACCCCCCTCCTCCTCCATCGTTGAGAAACCAAGTAAAGGAACTCCATGATGGAGACTGAGGGTACCGTACATGGGTAGATAATGGTAATAAAGATGAAATTCAATGATCCCCTTGTTTTTTTTCACCTACTGTCATGCTTTAATTTCATTAATCACCTACTCTCATTCTTTAATTTCATGAATCACTGCTCAAGTTTCCTTTGATATCCAGTGCATTTGATCGTTCTCAAAGACAACGACATAATCATCTATCTTTTTCAATATTTTTTTTGTTTTGTTTTAGAGATCATTGGGCCTTTTGCATCCGACATACATAGATTATTTCCATGAAATGAAAGAATAAAAAATACTCCACATATCTTCACATTGAAAACCTTGCACCTTGCAATTCATTAGATGAACTCACCAATTTTGTAAATCTGCTTAGGCAGTGGCATAGTATTAATTGGAAACTTATTAGATAAAATACCATGCAAACAACATGAAATCCCATACTCTGACGAGAGTCTTACTTAGAGATTCATGACCACACTAATCCAACTTTAATTACAAATGAATAATCACAAATGTGCTAAAAGTTCCTATTACATCAAACCTTCAAATAAAAATGGAAGTTAAAAATTAAGGTCTTATTAGATGAATACAACATTTCTTATTAAAATTGATATTATATTTTGAAATGATAAAAGCGAAATGAATAAAACCATCAATATTATACTTTGAAATGGTAAAAGCTAAATGAATAACCCATTTTTATTCACAATGTTATCGTTTGAGATGGTGAAAAATAAAAGATAACTTGAATTTTATATTCATACATGTATGTTCAGTCATCCCCTTTAGTATAGTTCTTTGAAATAAAAAAAAAAAAACCAAATGAATACAACCATTTTTATTCATAACAATATTATAGTTTGAGATGGTGAAAAAGAAAAGATCATTTAAATTGTATATTAGTACATGTATGCTAGTATACTTTGAAATGGTAAAAGCGAAATGAATAAAGCTATTTTTATTCTTAATGTTATAATTTGAGGTGAAAAATAAAGGATCATTTGAATTATATATTAGTACATGTATGTACACTCATCCTCTTTAGTATACTTTGAAATGGTAAAAGCCAAATTAATAAAACCATGGTGAAAAATAAAAGATCATTTAAATTTTATATTAGTGCATGTTCACTCATCCTTATACTCATCCCCATTATATTAAATTTTATATTCATCCCATGTATGTACACTCATTCTATTTAATATACATTTCCATTATATTAAATTTTATATTCATCCCATGTATATACACTCATTCTATTTAATATACTTTGAAATGGTAAAAACCAAATGAATAAAGCCATGGTCAAAAATAAAATATCATTTAAATTTTATAGTACATTTTCACTCATCCCTTTAGCATACTTTGAAATGGTAAAAGCCAAATAAATAAAACCATTTTATTCACAATGTTAAAGTTTGAGATGTGAAAAATAAAAGATCATTTTATATTAGTACATGTTCACTCATTCTCTTTCACACACATAGTTTTCTCACCTGGATTGATTAAGTAATATTATTATCATATCAAACGGGTTTTCTCATCTGGATTAAGTAATATTATTATTGTACCAAAAGGATTTTGAAATGTATTGTATGGTTTTCATTGCAATTTTTTTATTTCTTATTAAATTGCATTGGAGATGGATGTGACGACAGGATATTACCATGCAGGAGATAATGTCAAGTTCGGTTTTCCAATGGCTATCACGACCACCATGTTTTCATGGAGTATTTGGATTTTAGAGGGTACATGGGGATGATCCTGACAACCCAAAGTTTTGTGAGGCAGGAGGAACACAGGGAAGGAAGGAGCGGGCAGAGCTGCAGTCCCTTGGAGGCAAAGAGCCACCTCACATGGGTGGCGTGATTCTCAATTTTCCAATGGCTGTCACGACCACCATGTTTTCATGGAGTATTTGGAGTTTAGAGGGTGCATGGGGATGATCCCGACAACCCAAAATTTTGCGAGGCAGGAGGAACGAAGGGAAGGAAGGAGCGGGCGGAGCTCCAGTCCTTTGGAGCCAAAGAGTCGCCTCACATGGGCGGCGCGATTCTGTGAGGTGGCTCTTTGGCTCCAAGGGAGCAAAGCTCTGCCTGCTCCTCCCTTCCACATAAAACTTCAAATACTCGCTCTATCTCCACATAACTTCCTCTGCACCAGACCTCTAGACTCTACCTTCACGGAGTATGGGTATTTACTACACTAAGACAGTTCCATGTTTTCATGGAGTATTTGGAGTTTAGAGAGTACATGGGGATGATCCCAACAAACCAAAAGCTTGTGGGGGAGGAGGGACGCGTGGCGGAGCTCCGCTCCCTTGGCGCCAAAGAGCCACCCCACATCGGCAGCGCGATTCTTTCTCTATCTCCACATAAATTCCTCTGCACTAGGCCTCTAGACTCTACCTCCACGGAGTATGCATATTCACCATACTAAGACAGTTCCATGTATAATAACAGATATAGTTAAATGATCCGAAACCAGTGAATGCGCCATTTAATGGACCAATATCAAGAGAACCCGCTCAAGATTGAAATAAAGATTCATATCCACCTATTTATTAGTCCCTCTTGATTTCATGAATCCAGAAGAATAAGCTATCTAAGAGTTCCTTTCTCAATCGCTCCAATCCATTCGCTTTGAATCAATCCTTCTTCGTATCCCAGAAACAAGTACCACTCTATCTCTTAATTGAGCAAGGGCTCATCGAGCTAAAATGAGGCTTCGAATCCGAGGGCTTTATTAAATAAGAACATGAGAGCTGGTTGGACTAAAGCAAGGCTGGGAAAAAATGAAGAAGATGGGATGGATTGCTAAATGGCGGGCGTTAAATTGATAAGGTCCTACCCTTCCCATCTCTAATAATTAAATCATAATACATTTGCATGATGGGTTTTGAGAAATAATGCAACATAAATTTGAACGTCGTGTTCTTATTTATATTCTTTAAAAATAATTTATATGTAATACATATTTTAAAAAGGAAATATGCTTTGAATTTGATACATTACTTTGAAGACATCTAAAATAGACTATTCCTAGTTCACAAAATACAGAATGAACCTCAGTATAAATGGTTTAATTATTAAATTGAATTGTTTAGTTGTATATTGTATGCATACAACTAGAAAAAAATGTAAACAATGCATATAGAATTCAACATAGTATATATACAACCGATCTGATATAGAAGTTATTGCAGGTTTGCATAAATGGATTGTTATTAATAAACATCTTGGCATGTTTGGATAAAATTAAAGCATGGATTTTATTCATTATTTTTCTTATCATTTATTTTAGCGAAATAGTTCACAAATTAACATTTGACGTGTTTGGATAAAATTAAAGCATGGATTTTATTCATTATTTTTCTTATCATTTATTTTACCCAAATAGTTCACAAGTATGTCACCGAAGAGAATGGTAGTCTTTATTGCATAAATAAAAGAAAAGCATGTCATAAATTTTATTTTTCAAATTTTAACTTATTTTTCAAAGTTTAACTTAGTTTTCAAATTTTCATTATTAGTTGAATAAGGTAAGCCCATAGATCTTATATCTTGAATAAGGAAGGTCACCTTAGGTATCTTAACCACATATCCCATTCTTTCAACACATTGAATAAAACAATTAAGATATTATAAATCAACTTGCAAGGTTTGATTAATAATAAAACAAAAAATAATAAAACATTTGATTAATAATAAAACACAAAATAATCAAGCATTTCCTACATTAGTTTTCCACATGGTTTTGTACATAATGTGCACTTCCTTCTGCTGCCACAATAAGAAAATTGGAGAGCAATAGAACCTTCGAGTTACATTAGTCAAGTATTTTTGTATAATGAATCATGCATTATCCCATTGACCATTAAACATTTTATGGATGTATTGTTGACCCAAAAGAGTAAAATATTATCCATGCCTTGTCTTTCTCCATATCTCTCATACAATACAAAATTAATTAGAGTTATGGAAAGCTTCTAGTTTCTTGATATTTCTGGTATTTTAATTTGATTTATGGGGAAAGAGAAAAATGGCATCACACTTCAACATGTTCTGCTTTAATATATTAAAAAACAATAATTTATGTAATTCATAATGGGTGTATATTATTTTTGTGGAGACACGAAGGGAACTATGATTTGCATGCTTCAGTCCTTGCAAATCAAACCATATCATACAAGATGCTAATTGTGCCGTACATTTATTCTAAGAAGAGCCTCTTAGAGAGTCCTAACACTCCAAGAGGATATGGTTATAAAATAAAAAATCTAGACTCCAAGTACCAAGTTAGGAATTTAAAATCTATCTCACCCATCAAAATCGATAGCCTTAACGCTTTTATCAAACACTTTATGGATTTTACTTAGAATTTGTGATGGGGAAGCTTGAATTGTTGTAATATTTGATGGGAAAATCACTTTGTGGTGGGAAATTTTTCAATAAAACTAAGCCCATGTTTTTAGTTTAAGGACTACAATATGCTTGGATTTCTAACATGTTCAAATAAAACCCAAAAAAATATCTATCAAGGGATCCTCCTTGAATTTGAAATACAATGTTTTCCATGGTTCATACCTAGATTCTCAGAATCACGCTACTGATGAGGGGCAACCCTTTGGCGCCCAAGGAAGTGGAGCTCTGATCTCTCCTCCCTCCTTCCCCCTCTTCCTCCCTTCTCCCCCCTCCTCTTCCCTTTCCACGTGGCCCTCCTCCCCCTCCTCCTTCGCCATTGAGATCCCTTGGGTGCCAAAGGGACTCCCCTCACGAGTGGAAAGATTACGAGAATATAGATTCTGAGAATCACAAGCAAGCTCTATGATGGATAACCTCTGCTGAGAAAGAAACGAATGGACAAACTCTTGTGACCAAGAAATAAATTCCTTCCCTTAAACATTCCTCTCTAGTCGGGACCTCTATGTCGTAGCCTTCCCATGGAAGCAACACAAAATCAGGCAAAAACCAAGCCATAGATCTAGAAGAAATATGCCATTTGAAATGATGGGCATAGATGTAGACTCAGATGGTGCACCCATTGCTAATGGAGAAGAATATGGGTCATCTAAATATTCATCCAGTCCTTCGTCTACAGAAAATGTAGATTCTTATGGGTGTCAGAATCCATGGATGAATTTGATTAATTCACATGAAACATTTTAGATGCTTTTTATTAGTATGGTGTTTGTAATTGAAACTCTAAATGAGTTTTCGAATATTTATATGAATCATTTGTTGTTGTATGGTCTAATATATGATTTCATTATGAATGGCTTCACAATTTCTTTGATTTTTTATGGTTAGAGTGGTGAAATTATTTATGAAATAATTGTTTTTGTTTAATATGCAAGTTTCAAAAAAGTTGTAATTTATCTCTTGAAGAAAAAAATGTTTTTCCAATTTAGGGGTTGATTTTAATTTTTTTGTAAACAATAGTATAGGATGTTTAGGCCATGGCCCTATTTTTTTATCTAAAAAAAAACAGTGGATACTGGTATCAACACTTTTCTATTTGGGGGATGTTTTTGGTGTTTTTAATGCAAAAATCATCATTTTTATGGCTAGAGTTCTCGTTCTTAGTATAAAGTTTTCGTTTCATAGTATAAGTGGTTTTTAATGTGTTTTCAACTTAAAAATGACTGATCATTGTACATGTATAAGTTACATAGAGGGGTTCGTCTTGTAGGTTGGGTGGTTGGGGAAGTATGCTATAGTTTTCTGCATCCAAGATCAAAACCCATGACCAAATCTACACATGACACATATGACTATCAGAATTTTTCAGTTAATAAAAAAATTACTTAGATTCTTAGACATATATATTACTCTTGTGCATAAAATCATATGAATAGATTTTTAAATAGTTAATTACACATCTTAAAGTAATGAAGCCTCTCATAAAAAATTTGGGGATTTTTTATTATTAACAACGTTTTCATATGAATCGTAAAGTAGCATAATATAAATTCATTAGAAAATCCTTAATCTTAATGAACATTGGTACATGTAAGATTTATATGCCAAAGAAAGGAAGACAAATATTATAGTTTACCATAACCTTTAATGCATAAGGTAAATGGAAATTATTTGACGTTTAATTATTTTGGAAAGGTTTTAATGTAAGTAGTTCCACAAATAGATGTTTGATGTTTATAATCAAAAGATAATAATTTCAAATAAATTGAAATTATGACTTTGATTAAATATTATGAGATAACAATATACAAACAAAATAATTCATTTTCTTATACATGGTATGTGTATCTAAAAAGATGTCACAACTCTCAATTTTATTATTATAATTTTTATATGGAAATAATTAGTCAATTGTACTTAAATATATATAAAATATTAAACAATGATTGATTATGAAAGCAAGTCCCAAAACGACATTTTTGATCTTATTGCAAATCTCTATACAACTTATTGAATGATTATGTTATAATATAGAGTATACACTTAATAGTTAATGAGTCTAGTGCTTTAGATCTCTCACAAATGGTGTGCCACAACTTATTAGGAAATGAAATGAAAATAATAATGATAGTTTACATCCCATACCCTAATTGAATATTAAAGTTAACGGGTGTGTTACAAATAAATATTGGAAAAGAGCATCTTGAAACTATTTGAAGCATGTGTTATGTTAGTGAGGGCTTAACCTTCATTATGCAAATTATGAGGGTTTAATATACAATATTAAATCCTTGTAGTGGAATTTAAGAGGATTTAATATGATTGAGAATATTGATAATATGTATATGGAGAAGATGAATAAGGAACCCAAAATCATGTATACCTATTTGTATTAAAGGTAGAGGAATAGGGATAAAGATTAAGTAATTTGTCTTTGTCGTAGGCTTCTCTCTTTTCCTTACAACTTAAGATCGTTATGGATTGTGAAGAAGGGAGAATTGAGATGATGTTGGAAAAATACCATATGCAATAATTAGATATAATCAATAATACGAAGGATCGAGTTAATAATCTATTAATTAGGAAAAGACAACTCAATAATGACCACATTGGAGGTTGGTGCTTGAGGAAAATTGTTCAATGCAGATGTAGTGTAATGCACTATTCTAGCAAGACACGCACGATGATTATTCCTTGAGTACATTTGATCACAGATAAATGCTTATGTTAAAAATAAATGTTCGCAATGGATTTATGTATGATGACTAACCATTGGATATATATATATAACTATAACTTCAGATGCTTTGACAAGTTCTTACAAGTGTGGAGGAAAGCATAGGTGCGAGTTGAGACAAGATGGCATAAATTCCGCATAGGCTCTTGATTGAGCTCATATATGGTATTAGGTGATATAATGTGATGAATTTATATTTGATTATTTTACATGAGCTATTTGGTGCACGTGAATTGCATGTGTAGGCACAAAATCGTGATTGCTAATCAGACCACACATGGGTAATGGCATTGTATGGGGGAATTCATGCCGTAAATAGTGTTGTTTTCCATGCGGCGGTTGCAAAGCGAGAGATAAATTTACTCATTAGATGCATGTTTCCATGAGTGTAGGCAACAGATTTGATCACTCACAAGGTTTTGACTACGGGGCATGCAATAAAGTGTCGACCTTATTCCTTAGGGGGCATTAGTCTCTCAACAAGATATGGGTGGATTGATTTAACATGGTCTCAATCGTCATATCATGTCCTCATTGCAGAAAAAATGTCTATTTGAAGGGCATGTCATTGCACCCTTGATAAATCCTAGATAAGGTATATTTGAATGGCGTGTATGACCATGGAACCCTTGATAGAACCTTAGTGAATTATATTTGAAGGGAATCTATGGAACTCTTGATAGAACCTTCTTGAATTCTATTATAAGGGCATGTGTACAGCCATGCCACCCTTAATACAACATTGGTGAATTCTATTTGAAGGGAATGTGTATGACCATGGACCCCTTGATAGAACCTTCGTAAATTAAATCAAAATTTATAGAGCTTATAAAAAATGAGAAAATAATTTAGAATATAATAAATAATAAATTAATTAAAACATGTACATGGAAAGAATAAATAATAACTTAATTTAGAATAAGAACATGTGCATAGCGAAGGAAAGCAATAGGAAAAGAAGACTCAAGTGCATACACGCATGAACATGCAATAGAAGCCTAGGAAACTCTATAAAAGAAAGGCAAGGAGATGAGTGAGGATCATATTTTGGATCTTGGATCCTTTATATTTTTCCTCCTACGTGATGGGAGAGGATTGTTATAGTGACTGTTGAAGAGTTTGTTTCTTGGAAGTGGTGAAGGTTGGGAGGTTTGAAAGTGGAATACTTCACTACCAATTGTGCTAATATTTTGCTTCTTCCATAAACCCTGTTGCTTCTTGGGGGTCCCTGGGAAAGAAGAGTAACCATAGGGAACATATAGGATGGTCAACCAAAGGACACAAAAATTGGTAATCCAATTGGAGCTACAAAAATACATGCGGCACATGTTGAGGGATAGAACAACATCAGATCTAGTTAGGGGTCACTACATGTAGCTATGAATTAAATTGGAAATATACTACTTGAAAGAGTTTGTCTTAATTTTTTTTTTAAAATATCCATTTAAATTGAATTGAATCCTATACACCATTTCTGTAAAAGAATTATCTTGCAACAACTAATAGAATTTCATATTACTCTAAAAGTATTTGCATCATGTTTTGGGGTGCACCATGAGATATGGGGTGCATGGCGTATGTTTAACACTTGATGGTTTTAGATGGATTGCATCATTAGAGGTGGTCTATGATTGGTATTCACATTTGATTTAGCTAGTTTAGTGGATGCTTGACTTCAGTTAATTGTTGTCTCATTGTTCTTCCCTTAGGCATGGGATATCTATTGTCTAGATAGTGGATGCAATACATGATGGCCTCATGCAGGATTCACTCGGTGAGAGAATTCTCTATAGGGGATGTGGAGTATTGTGCATCAAGAAGGAAGGATTTAAGCTATAGATGGAATGTGGTAGCTTGGGCTCCTATTTGAGGGATAGTAGATGGCTCACTAATGCTTAGGAACTCAACACTGTTCTTACAGGGGGTAATTGACCCAATGGAGTCCTTTACTTTGTAGGATAGATAGAGTTCTTGGAGGGTAGAAATGGAGTGGTGTGGACTTTCCTTGTGTAGATACATCACTGTTGGATTCCTTTTTGTGCATGACATCATCATTGGAGGATGAGATTTGTATTCTAGGATGGATGTCTCACTTGTGTGTCCTATAAGGGTTCTTGTAGGTTACTTGTAAGGGCTTGTGCCCACATAGTATTTGTAGTGCTCTGTCTGCCAGGTAGAGCACTCATTCCTACCCTTAACAGAAATTTTTTTTTTATCTATTGCAATTTCAAATTTTTCATTTAAATTTTGTGCAGTAAAAGATAGTTTACTAGTGAAATACCTCGAATTTATTTTTCTCTTGAATGCTCCATCTCCTGCTCCTTCTTTTGAGGAATCCTTATTGCCGGCTCTGATTTTCCACCCTGCCGACCAGCAGGTTTGCTGGCCCTAGGAAACCGACGGGTTTCCTAGCCCCCGAGCCCACGTACCAATAAAATGGACAGCAACCTCCTTTACTCAGAGTACAAATCTGCCTGGAGTAAAACTCAAAAATTTCTCCCCTCTTCCTCTCTGTTCTTCCGTAAGAAATTTCTTCACTCCCCGTTCTTCGTAAAAATTTCCTCCCCCTGTTCTTCCGTAAAAACTCCCTTATACCTCCTTCCTCCACCGCCTCCTTCCTTTCTCCACCGCCCTTTCTTCCATCGCCCCTTTTATTAATTTAAGTTATTCTTTTTCTTGGGCAGTGTTGTTAAATTTCCGTTTGACATGTGTTAGTTTCTTTGAACGGTGTGTGTTACACGACTTAACCACATGTCCTAGCATTTTTATCTATGTGGCTTGCTTAAGTTTATATTGAGCGGTAAGGTATTGGATAATAATAATTTTGTTAATTATTATTTATTAATAACTAAATAATAAATCTTTAATAATTAACCTTAATAATTATATATATATATATATATATTATTTATATTTTTGTTTACATTAATTAAAAGAACTTACTAATAATCATTAGTTAATATGGGGCATTACATACACCCACCCTTCAGGAAACTTCGTCCCGAAGTTATGGTCAAACATAGTGATACTAGGTACATTTATAGGTTTAAAGCAATTCACAATTACTTAGTTAACCTATCAAATATTTCATACTAGCGTGCATGTGTGAGGTGTGCATGCATGGCCAGTACATGCACAGGCTGCACATGTACTATAGCAAAAACCCCTAAATTCTAACTGATACAAATAATATTTCACGCAACATGACCCATATACAGATATAATATGATTTCTTGTGACATTTGGAGTTATTTAACAATTATGTTCTTATTAGTTAGTTAGTTAAGATTGGTACCTACCATCACTACTTCCAGTATCATAATTGTCCAACATTCAACCATAATAACTAAGATGTCCACCCATCCTAACCTACGTCCACATCCTCCCTATCCTTCCTCTGCTAGTATAGAAGTGGATGTTGGCTTCACCGACTTGACCACATAAGAACCTGAGAGCGATAGCGTCGGCTGAACAGCGGACCTAGCCTCTCCTAGCAGGCATCTGACCATCGTCATCACAACAACATGGGGAGCGTGTCTCAGCACGGCCCTCCCATGACCTCGGGTACCCGACCGTCGTCATCACAACAACATGGGAGCGTGTCTCAGCACTTCCCTCCCACGACCTCGGGTATCATAAAACATAGGGTGGAACACATCCATCCCTCTCAACATCCTGGGTCTATATACCCTATCAAAACATACTTTGCTGCTATCCAGTTTATTGGTACGTGTCATCGTATCATCAGTCGGCAATAAGGCTCTTCTTCAAGCTATGTATTGAGTCATACTTGCATCACATACTTGGCTATCACATAGCCCCTGTACCCTGCAGGTTAGCACTATGCAAAACATGCATTCATAACAACATTAAATCAATAGTTGGTCCGTTATCATTCACATTATTTCCTTTCATCATAAAAGCACAAAATAAATCATATCATGGATGGGTACCCATGTACCTCATCATACATATCACATCATATCAAGGATTACTATCAACTATGTGTTTAGTTATGAAATAAATGAATCTGATGACGACTACTGCATGATAATCGCATAAGCACAATACATTCATATAAATGATAAGCATCATAACATCGTAATCAAGCATCTACATAGGCATGTTAATTGTCGTAACATCATGATCAAAGTGTAGTATAATCAAGATGATATCATAATATCATAATTAGAGCATAATCCTGCTAACATCATAACATCCATAAATAATCACATATAACCTGCCAAAACATAGTTCATGAAGTATAGTTGAGTCCAAAGATAATAAGTAAATACACTGTAATAAGTCTGAGTGATAATTATGCCGAAGTCAAAATATGGGTATTACCTACACCCACCCTTCAGGAAACTTCGTCCTGAAGTCATGGTCAAAATAGTGAGGGAAAATTTCGACGCATAGTCTCTGTGTCCTCCCAGGTAGCAGATCCTGGGCTATACTTGTCCCACTGGACCTTGACTTGGTCCACGTGTCGACTACGAAGTTGTCGAACTCTATGATCCAGTATACGTAATGGTTCGGCCGTGAAGGTTCCCTCGTCCGAGACCTGCAAGTCCTTCCAATGAATTTTGTGAGACTCGTCAGCTATGTAATGTCGCAATACTGAAACATGAAATACATTATGAGTCCTATACAAGTGGGGTGGCAGTGCAAGACGATAAGCTACCGGTTCGATTCTCTCCAGAATCTCGAATGGCCCTATAAAGCGAGGCGACAACTTGGTCCCCTTTCCAAACCGAATGGTGCTTTTATTCGGTCGGATGCGTATAAATACTCGATCCCCTACCTCATAACTTCTATCGGTTCTGTGTGCATCAGCATAACTCTTTTGTCTATCCTGTGCTTCTTTAAGCCGCTTCCTGATCTGTACCACTTGCTCTTCCATCTCCTGAAGCAACTCAGGCCTGACTAAAACACGATCCTCCAACCTGTCCCAACTGAGTGGAGTCCTGCAAGGTCTCCCATATAATTCCTGGTATGGAGAAATACCAATGGAGCTATGATGACTGTTGTTATAAGCAAAATCTACTAGAGGAAGATATTTCTCCCACTGTGTCTGTTGATCCATAACATGCATCCTAAGCATGTCCTCCATCACCTGATTCACCCTTTCTGTCTGGCCATCTATCTCGGGATGATAAGCTGAGCTCAAGTTCAGCTGGGTTCCTAATGCTGACTGCATGCTTGTCCAAAATCTGGAGGTAAACTTAGGGTCTCGATCAGAAATTATCTTCTTTGGAACTCCATGAAGGTGCACAATTTCATTTATGAATACCCTTGCTAGATCTATCACATCATAGGTGTCTCTCACTGGAATGAAGTGGGCACTTTTGGTTAGTTTGTCAACCACTACGAGTATAGCATTATGTCTCGAGGATGTGAGGGGCAATCCCACAACGAAGTCCATGGAAATGAATTCCCATTTAGTCTCAGGAATATCATGAGGATGTAAGAGACCGGCTGGGTGTCGATGATCTGCCTTGACTTGCTGACATTCTAGGCATTTTGAAACAAAATCCACTACGTCGCTCTTCATACCGGCCCAGAAGAAGAGTTTCTTCATGTCTGCATACATCTTCTTCACTCCAGGGTGCGCACAATAATGTGCCCTATGGGACTCTCTAAGGATTGTTTCCCTGAGACCACCTTCCTTGGGGATATACATCCTCCCTTGGTACCGCAGCAACCCATCTGCCTCAATATGGTACCCATGATACTTCGACTCACACTTCTTCCCACTCTGAATATCTAAAGTTACCTTTATATACCAACCATCTCCCAAGAGTTGTTCGAGCACTTTGTCCTTCAAATCCACTTTCAAGGGTATTAAGGAGAAAATCCTCAGCCTTCGACTTAGAGCGTCTGCCACCACATTCTCCTTTCCTTTGATATATGAGATACCAAAGTCATACTCACTCATGAACTCACTCCATCGTCATTGCCTATCATTTAGATCTCTTTGTGTAAAAATATACTGCAAACTCTGATGATCTATTTTAAGTGTGAAACTTCTGCCAACCAGGTAGTGTCTCCATAATTTTAGTGCCAGCATAACTGCTGCCAATTCCAGATCATGGGTGGCATATTGCTCCTCATGAGGCTTCAACTTACGAGATGCATAAGCTATTGCCCCACCTTCCTGCATCAGAACTGCTCCTAACCCTTGCTTCGAGGCATCAGTACATACCATGAAGTCTTTATCCATGTCTGGTACCCGTAAGATTGGTGCACTCGTCAGCAATCTCTTTAATTCAGCAAATGTGGCATCACATTCAGTTGTCCATTCATATCTGATTCCCTTTCGCTGCAAGGTGGTGATGGGTTTTGCAATCTTGGAGAATCCTTCCACAAATCTCCGGTAGTACCCTGCTAGTCCCATGAAGCTACGCACCTCATGCGCATTCTTCGGGATTGGCCAATCCTTGATGGCCTTCACCTTTTCCGGGTCCACTGAGATCCCTTCTCCTGAGATGATATGCCCTAAGTAGTGAATCTCCTTTTGGAAGAAACAACACTTTGACAATTTACCAAATAGTTTATGTTCCCTTAAGCAAGTTAAGACCAACCGCAAGTGCTCCTCGTGCTCCTTCTCGTTTTTTGAATATATAAGAATGTCATCTAAGAATACCTGAACAAAGTGGTCCAAGTAATTCTGAAAGACACTATTCATGAGGCTCATGAATACTGCTGGAGCATTTGTCAAACCAAATGGTACCACTACGAACTCATAATGCCCAAATCGAGTTCAAAAAGCAGTCTTAGGAATGTCATTTTCTTTAATCCTAAGCTGGTGATACCCCGACCGCAAATCAATCTTAGAGAAGACTGATGCGCCTTTCATCTGATCAAATAGGTCATCAATTCTTGGTATAGGATACCTGTTCTTCACTGTGGCTTTGTTCAAATCCCTATAATCAATGCACAGTCGCAAAGATCCATCCTTCTTCTTAACAAAGATCACTGGTGCTCCCCATGGTGAAATGCTAGGTCTAATTAGTCCCAAGTCTAGCAACTCTTTTAACTGGATCTGCAACTCTTGGAGCTCAGGGGTGGTCATTCTATAAGGAGTCTTTGAGATCGGCTCCGCACCGGGTTTCAGTTCGATTGTGAAATCAAGCTCTTGCTCCGGAGGTAGTTGTGGAAGTTCTTCTGGAAAGACATCCTTGAACTCAGATAATACTGGGTAAGAGTTCAAGGAAGGTCCTTTACTATCGCTCATCGTCTGAACTACAAACAACTGACATCCTTGTCTTGAACACCTTTTAGCTTTCACCGCAGAGATGAAACGGAGGGATATCTTCCTTTTTCGCCCCTGGATTTGGATTGCTCGACCCTCATCATCAAGGCACAAGACTTTCTTTGCATAACAATCCATGAAAGCTCTATGGTCTTCTAACCAATCCATGCCGATGATGAGGTCATAGGTGCCCAAATTAGTGACATAAGCATCCAACTTAGTGGTGCATACTCCCAAGTCCACTTGACACCCCCTTACCTTAAGACCTACTGCATGTTTAACCCCTGAAGCCATCTTGATCAATTCAAAATCATCGTGCTCGCAGGCTGCCAACCCACATTTATCTAATGCATATGGTGAAATAAAACTATCTGTTGCACCAAGATCAAATAAAATTTTAAGGTTGACATTGTTTACTTTACCGGATGATTCTACCACAGTGGACTGATGTTCTTCCTGGTGGTTGTGAACAGCTGCATGAATCCGATGAGTGTTATCAGAATTGCTCATGGATGCTTTTCGTTCCTGCTGCTTGCTACTGGTCTGCCCTTTAGGACACTCCCGCTGAAAATGAGGACCTCCAAATCCCCAACAAGATACATTAGGTGGTGCTTGCATGCTGCTGGGAAGAGTCCTCTGGGATGTGTTCCTTCCCCGAGATCCTCTGAAACTTCCCGATCCTCTATAGGAATTGCCCTGTGTTCGTCCTCGGTTCCCATGGTTTGTCGACGAAGCTTGCGATACCGAGTTAACTGAAGTGTTACCCCTCGGGGTGAACCTGTTACCATAAGGAGGAGGTCTGGATTGTCCCCCTCTGAAATATGGTCGTGGGGCCTTCCCTGTAACATACTGATTGGATCCTATCAACTTGCTTCCTCCCTTTGCATCTGACATATCCTCAGCATAGCGAGCATACTCAACTGCCATGGCAACTGAAGATGGATTCCACATCCGTACTGCAGCCCTGATCTTGTAGTTGAGTCCATACACAAATCGCTCCACCTGTCGATCATCCGAGTCCAAGTATGGAACATACTTTACTAGTTCCATGAATCTAGCTTCATATTCTTCCACTGTCATGTTTCCCTGTACCAAAGCATGGAAAGAACCTGCTTGTTGTTCCCTGTAATAAGCTGGAAGATACTTCATGTTGAACCTCTCCTTGAATAATTCCCATGAAACAGACAAAGGAGTAAGGTGCAATTGTTTCTCAAGGTCTGACCACCAATTTAGGGCATCGCCCTTTAGCTGGAAGATGGCCATTCTAGCCTTGGAACTCGAAGTATACTCGTTTAGTGCGAAGCACCTCTTCATACCCTCGAGCCATGCTTCAGCGTGCTTACCCGGTCGTCCTCCAGAGAACTCAGGAATTTTGATATTCTGCAGCTCCCTAGAAATATCCTGAAGCGGTTCTTGCCTTGGGGCTTGTGCCCTCTCAGAGTTTTCTCGGCTCACCTGCGTGGTTTCTACCTCTGCGATCCTCTCTGACTGCCTGTTTAGTGTGGCCATGATGGTTTCCAAGGACCTCAGTATCACCCCCATCTCAGGATTGGAATTTGTCCCTTGCGGTGCCGGTGGTGGGATCTGTGGTGGCAGTGAGGGTGCTTGATCTGGGGTCGGTGGTGGCGGCGAGGGTGGTCGACCTCGACCCCGCCCTCTACCTCGACTTCGACCTCTGCGTGTTTGAACCATGATAATTTCTGGCATATTCAACAACATTATGCCATTAATATCTCAACCTAATAATTGCAGAGATAAAATTTTAGTTATGCAATGCTTATATTTATGCATAGCGACAAATTATCAATATTTGCATAAACTGGTATAGTCGTATTTATTAAACGATTTTGTCTTGAGGTTTAATCTATGCCTTAACGTTCAGCTCCTAATGCTAGTCTCAACAGTGTCTTGCTTTTCTTATTTTACATCTCTCTCGCTTCTTCGACTATCAGTCAAAGTCTCGGTTAATGTTTTAAGTTTAATATTGAAATTTCAATAACATAGATTAAAGTTACAAAAATTAATCTATAAACTCATATCTGTAAAGGTGATGGCTACTCTCTTAAGAAGCCAAAATACAAAATATAATAAAACTACATCTTCGTTGGTTATCTTATTTCTTAAGATAACAAGTTATAAAATAAATATCTAGATCATGACATATCATAAACAAGATAAATTATAAAATGAATATTTTAAACAGACATCTAAACTCATGACATATCATTAGTTACCCATTTCCAAAAGAAATTATTACGGCTAGATGCCAACATGTTAGCCAAAACTCAATTGGACTTTAGATACCAATGAAAGCGAACTTTTCCATAATGTATATCATGGTTGATAGATGAGCTCGTACTGCTGGCAAAATTCTTCGATTAAATCTACTAATATTCTTTAATTAATTAATTTATTTATTTATAAGTCATATGGCGAAGCCAGTGCTCAGTTGGCTAATACTTGATTCCAAAAGTATATCTAGGTGTCAATTTATTCCTTTTTTTCTTAAACCGATGGAGGATACTCGTAATTTAATTATATGGTTTTTTGGCCACATGCCCCATGTTCCCACCAAAAGAGAGAGGCAAGTTTACTACATCCAAGTGAGGAGAATGGGTCTGAGGTATTAAACTCAACTTTTATCTATTTAGATGCACTAGATATAAGCTTTCAGCTTTACCTTCTCTATGTTTAGAGATAAATAACATACTAATGGCATTATCACATAAGCTAGTTGTTTAGGAGTATAACTCGTTATGGCAGTATCACATATCATATGGACTCTCTTAAATTATACCCTTCCCATTGTTTGCAAAAAGAATAATTTTTTTTTCTACTATGCAAAACTGAAATTAATTTAATATTTTTCCGCTAACAATTATTAGTGGATTCAACCTTCACAAGAACATGAAAATATATCTATATATATAATAATAAAAATATAAGAACATGAAAATATATCTATATATATATATATAATAATAATAAAAATATATATATAATAATAATAAAATAAATAAATAAATAAATAGTTTTGCATAGGTTTTATTTCTTTTGAATAATACTAATTTATTTATATTATTTTATATTTTTTTTTTGAACTTCTGTATTTGCTCAAGGCCGCTGAAAAGCGAGAGCCAATTGGTAAAATACCGAGCAAGGAATATGAACAAATTCCTCATGATAGATGCTTTAGTCCTATAATCATTGCGATCAAAGTAAAAATAACTTTTATATATCCTTTAAAATAAGTGTTATGAACAAATTCTTGGTTATAGTTGGTTAAGTCCTGTGATCATTGCGTAGAGTTGGTTAATTATTAACAAGGTTACCACAGCAAATGTATTATGCTAATATATATATATATATTTTTATGTACCAATCCCACAATTAAGATCAAAGAGGCCACGAACTTCCCACATATCACTAAATGCCCACCATTGGAGTTCAAGAGCCGAACACGCAAGGAGGCTTACCTTACTTTATGCCTTTATAATAATTAAAACATTAAAAATATATATATATAAAATATTTTTTTTTTTTTTTAAACTGTAAAATTCTCCATTATTTAACTAATTCTACATTTTACGAGCCCCAACTCTAAACCTTACCTTTCTGCTTGGCCATCTTGCATGAGGACCACCTGTCATCATGCCGACTTCCCAACAATCACCCCAACCTCGATGCTGCTTGTTAAAATGGGGCTCCGCCCCCACACTCAGTCATTTGCTTCCCCATTTTTCTGGTATCGAGCTCTGCAACTAGGTAAAGGAGCTCAACAACTCGGCACTCATTCCTGGGCTCGGCTTTACCCTTCATAGCTCGGCTCAGGTCGGCTATTATGCAGGTGAAATTTTTTTTTTCTTTTATTATTATTTTTTTTGTTTTTCCCTGGCTGTAGGCCACTGGGCCGAGCTGAGCCCAGGCCTCAGGCTCACGGCCGCTGGCCGATCTACGCCTAGATCCTATGGGTCACGCCCTGTGGGCTGCGCCCTTGTGTGGAGCAGATGTTCTCTTCTTCAACCGTATTTCTCATGGGTTGAAAATATATATTTTTTTTGTTAATAAAGGATTGGTTCCTACAAACTTCTGGTTTTTTTTTTTTTACATGCCTACCTGCAGCCTGCGCGCAGTAGATTCGTCATATATTCATAGGAAGAACTTTTGCGTTTGAAAAAATAAGGTAAGATGCTTCCATTAAAAGTTTACTGCGATTAAAGCTTTCTTTTGCAAGGGTTGTGAGTTCTGATTGAAAGCAACTAGGTCAATTAACTAGTAGAGACGAACTCTACCATGAAGCGAATCTGCATTGGGCAGTTTCTGCCTAACATTTATAAAGAATTTGCATTAAATAAATTAAATTTACAAGATGCTACTTTTGTTAAAACCCTATGCACCAAAAATTCCATAAGTTAACATCGAGTATATATGAGTGTTTCTGCATTACATTTACAGAATTTGTATATCCAAATGGAAAGAACGCCCAGTTTCAGTTTCATGGAAGGCGGTCTCATGGTGAGCATCATGGCATATATTGTTGTGGCTGGGATTACAGTTCTCGGAATATGTCACTGCACTAAATTCCTATTATTCCAGAAAGGGCAGCAGAACCTTCATCTGCTAGATGCGAATCGACCTCTTCACCAGACGCTTTACCATCTGGCCAGGAGCTATGGTCACATCACGAATTGACCTAGTAGAGATGAACTCGAGCTTGCTGGTTGGGCTGCGCCCAGCTCCCTGCAGGCCGCGCCCTGTGCTCAGGCTCAATAATTTTTTTTTTTTCTCATAATCAGCTTATCGAGTAACACAGCAAAATTTGAGGCTGAACCGGAGGGAAACTATGTTACAGTATACAGTAAATTTGAGGAATTTGTGCATGATTCATTATATTTCCTTACTTCAAAGAAAAAGTACAAAATTACATTCAGTAGATATATGCAGTGCATATATTGCATGAGGATTTGCAACTTGTAGTCCGAATCCTGTAGAGAAAACCCATGTGAACTGTTCCATCAATATATGCATTTGCATGGGTTTCCCTCTTTTGCATAGAGAATATTAACATTTGTTTATTTCTCTCATTTTCTTTCTGTTTTATTTCAGTTTAAGCCCTATGGTTCCAGATTTGGGTTGCTGGATCGAAATGAAGTTCATCGGCGTTGCAGCGTTTTGGACAGTTCATGCAAGTAAATAAATAAATAAAAATCAAAGTTCATGCCACTCCATATCAAGTTTTTTTTTTTGTTCTAAGTTATTGTAGGCTTTAAAATAATGCGAAGTCGTGGTAGTCTAGGTATAAGTGTTTGAGCCTATGCTCTAATACCATTCTGTAGTGCTCTGTCTGCCGGGCAGAGCACTCAGTCCTACCCTTAACAGAATTTGTTTTTATCTATTGCAATTTCAAATTTTTCATTTAAATTTTGTGCAGTAAAAGATAGTTTACTAGTGAAATACCTCGAATTTATTTTGCTCTTGAATCCTGCTTCTGCTCCTGCTCCTGCTTTTCCCTCTCCTGCTTCTGACCTGCTCCTGAAGAAGCCTTATTTCCGGCTCTGATTTTCCACCCTGCCGACCAGCAGGTTTGCTGGCCCTAGGAAACCGACGGGTTTCCTAGCCCCCGAGCCCACGTACCAATAAAATGGATAGCAACCTCCTTCACTCAGAGTACAAATCTGCCTGGAGTAAATCTCAAAAATTTCTCCCTTCTTCCTCTCTGTTCTTCCGTAAAAATTTCTTCCCTCCCATTCTTCAGTAAAAATTTCCTCCCCCCTGTTCATCCGTAAAAATTTCCCTTATACCTCCTTCCCCCACCGCCCTCCTTCTTCCACCGCCCTTTCTTCCACCGCCCCTTTTATTAATTTAAGTTATTCTTTTTCTTTGGCAGTGTAGTTAAATTTCCGTTTGACATGTGTTAGTTTCTTTGAACAGTGTGTGTTACACAACTTAACCACATGTCCTAGCATTTTTATCTATGTGGCTTACTTAAGTTTATATTGAGTGGTAAGGTAATGGTCTTCATAATTTTGTTAATTATTATTTATTAATAACTTAAATAATAATTACTTAATAATTAACCTTAATTATTATA
>LPNX010324937.1:0-43282 GCA_001517045.1 Pseudotsuga menziesii | reverse complement strand
TTAAAAACAATAATGACCCATGGATTTACTGTTACATTTTCAAATGAAAAGAATGATTTATTTTTGCATATCAGCATTGAAGGGCTCACTATATACTAACCATTCAAAGCGAAATGGGCTTATAAATATTTAATATATATATTTTTTTTTTAAAATTCACTGTCGTCGCTTAAGCGACGCCTTCCCATGCTATCTGTCGCAAATGCGACGGTTTTTGGTGATACATGGAACTCGAAAATTAGTTCTAGGTGTCGCAAATGCGACGCCTCGTCTTCATCTCCGTCGCTTAAGCGACAGATATAGCTGTCGTTTTTGCGACGGTCGGTGATGCTATCTGTCGCAAATGCGACGGTTATTGGTAACACCCAGGTGCTTAAAAATCAGATCTATTTGTCGCAAATGCGACGACTCTTCTCCATATCCGTCGCTTAAGCGACAGCTATATCTGTCGTTTTTGCGACGCTTACTCTCTAAAGCAATGGTTTAAGCGACGGTTATACCTGTCGCTTATCCGACGGTTGACATTTAACCGACGGTTAGTTAAGTGTCGCTTAACCGACGGTTAGTTAAGTGTCGGATAGCCGACGCCACGTGTCCGACGCTTAAGAAAAAATCAAAGTGTCGTACATGCGACAGGAAAGTGTCGAAAATCCGACATGACGGCCGTCGGATTTTGGGTCGAAATGTAGTAGTGCTTGGCCTATAAATGAAAGCTTCACGGACCATATCAGGGGAGACTAAGAAGAGCATCCTTATGCTATTGGATTGAATTCTGGTATAGAGGAAATTTTGATAGAGTGGTGTGAGCAAGAGCTTGTACTAGTTGAGAGTTGCATGAGTGTGTCAAAGACCTCATGGAGATAAAGCTATTGACGTCAAGGCTTTGGTTGTAGCTTTCTCTTTTCATATTTTAATACAAAAGATTTTCCCTTTCCCATATATGATTTGTGTTAATCTTAATCATTTATTATTATATTCCTTGAATCTCACTAATATAGATTATTGATTTATCTTGTTACTCTCATCCCTTATCTTGTTTCTTGTGTTTCTTTGCAGGTATAGTAGATCACATCAAGATCAGTGAAACAAAGATAAAACCTTCAGATATAGGTAAGAGAATTGTTTATTCAGTTAGATCAATTATCTAGGGAAAGGATATGTTGTTGTGTCTTTTTGTTCTAGACTTGTACCATGCAGGCTAGAGGAACAACCAGTGTCCACACTGGTTGAAATATTCCTACAAAAAGTGAACATTTATTCAGGGTTTTTGAACCCAAGTGCACTATGGGATATTATTTTCTATACATATATTGTTGTCCTTGCTACTTCATCCCATAAGTGCATAGGAAGATTGTGATCATGGATCATAGTCTTCATTGCTTCCATAATGGTTCGATTCTTCCTTTAAGAAACACCATACTATTATGGGTTATATGGAGTGGTAAGTTACCTCTTAATCTTGTCATATTTGAAAAGTTTCCAAATTCATTTGAAATAAAATCTCCTCCATTATATGACTTAAGTGTCTTAATTTTACTTTCTGGAAGATTCTCTATCAAGGCTTAGAATTCCTTGAACTTTACAAACACTTCATCTTTTGATTTAAAAAGGTAGAGCCAGGTTTTATGAGAGTAATCACAAATGAATGTTACATAGCATGCCCACTTAAATATGTTGATGGAATTGGACAACATACATCTGAGTGTATAAGTTCTAATATTCCTTATGACTTGGTGTTGATATTCGGAAATGGATTCTTTATGTTCTTTCCTTTCACACATCCTTTATATATTCCTCCATGATCAATATTTAGATCTGGTAGACTTGTGAATACCTTTCTCACACGTGGTAAGTCTTTGTAGTTTATGTGAGAAATAATTATATGCCATATTTCACATAGACTTGTAGTATCATGATCAAGGATACTTCTGAGTCACCTTTCAGTTTATACATTCCACCTTCTTTTATTCCAATGACAAGTGCATCTTCTAGAGCTTTTCCTCTAGGTCACATAAGTACTTCACCATCTCTAAAACATATTCTTAAACCTCCTCTTTTGCTAACTTCCCGATATATTCTTCTTCTTCTTCTTCGACTAAGTGAGCATGATGTATTTTGTTATATATTCTTCCTCTTATATTCTTCTTTATTTTCTAGACAATTTCTGGAAATGTGCCATATCTTATCACAACGGTAACAATGATAAAAGGAGAAATCCTTCTGCTTTTAATCTCTTTTTTTCTTTTTATTTTGAAAATTCTTAGGAAGATGAGGCCCCTTATGAGTTTCTTTCTTGAAATGATATTTTCCTTTTCTTCTTCTAGTATGATTAGCTAGAGAATTCTCATAATCTCTAACTAGTGCTTCTCGTTTAGCTACTGTAGCTTCCTGTTAAGCACATTCTTCCCATAGGACATCAAATTGTAGTATTTTCTTTCTTTCACAGGTTATATAGATGTAGGAGTCCCATGGTCTAGTAAGTCCATTAAGATCACTCATTACTAGTTCATCTTCATCAATCTTGTCTTCAATTGCTTCTAGTTGTTATTTGAATTGAGAAACTCTTGTGAAGTATTCTTGGATAGATTCACCCTTGCTCATATTTGTACTTTTGAGTTGGAATCTCAAATTAATCTTTCAATTGATATTTCTTCCTTCATACATTCTTTATAGGGAATCAAACATCTCCTTAGGTATATCCTTGTAGGATACTTGAGGAATCAAGTTATCTTTGATAAAATATGCTATGATCCTCTTGGCTCTAATCATGAGTCCTATTCCATATTTCCAAGAAGGAAAGTTTTCTATGCCTTCCAACTTGTTATAAAGCTTAGTGCTTGGCGACATCTTGTCCCGGAGAACAAAAAATGACAAAAAATGAAATTTATCATAATTGAAAACTGTACTAACCAAAATATGCACTTAACTGAGGTGAATATGTTGGTGCAATCAATTTACGAAGAATCAAAATTTTAACCCTTCAAACTGGACTTGCAAGATTATGGGATACAATTTCTGGTTCTCTTTCTGGTTCCAATCCAAACTAGGGCTTGAATTTGTAGAGGATATATCCATTACAAAACTTCGAACATGGTGCCAATTTATTTGCCTAGGAGGGGTACACTTCCCTATGTTACTTGGACTAAAAAATTCCACTTTATTAGAAAACCCTAATTTTATTGTCTAGAGAAGGAGAGAGAGATTTACTTCATGAAAGATGCTCTTTTTAGGATAGCTCTTGTTTGTACTAGAAATTGTACCTAGACTACAAATTACAAGCTAGAACATCCAAAACAAAAAAACTAGAAAAATGGTTTAAATTTTGTAGATTGTGAAGGAATTATGTATGAACAGGGTAAAGAAATATAAACAACATATAATAACTAAATAGGAATAAATCATGAATATATGGAAAAAAAGGTCTGAAACATAGACATAAACCATATACATACAGTAAAAGAATTTTAGTTACGTCCACAAATTTAAAAGCATCTCAGGATAAAAACTTTCATCAAGAAATGAAATGATAATCAAGGTGATCAAACTGATCATAACCTTCAATGAAAAAATATATAGATTAAAACATGGCTTATATAATATGTTTCATTCCAAAATATACATTCTTCAAAACTTACTAAGAGTTTCTAATATGTGCCTCTGATACATATCTTGGTAGCATCTAACCCTTTCCAGCACAGAAACCTATACCGCCTTTTACTACTAGACTACCTCTATTTATATTAAAAAACATACTCCAACATATATTTAATAAGATACACATTTCAAATATGTTCAAACAGTTTACAAAATAAAGGATTTTATAAATATAGCAAACTAACTCCTAAAACTATGACTTTAAGTTCTATCTAAATGTGTCATCAAAATTTAATTGACAACTGGAATATCATCTTCAGATTCAATGAGGTGCTTCTACTAGCATGGTGATTCCATCAAATGCTTGAGATGTTTTAAGAAGACGAACCTATTCTTCTTCTAGCACTCAGACCTTGTTTGATAATCCCCCATTCTACTTGGTTAAATCTTCCATCTAACTCTGTGCATTTTTCTTCCTCTTTAAGGCTTCCATTGCAACTATGATCAATTCTTGATAATGACCATTTACTTCCTCCAAATATTCACTTAATATTCTATTAGCCTACATGAGCTTATCATTTGCATCAATTAAGTATTCATTATGGACTTTATATTGTTGTGAATATTTCCAGAGAATTTCACCTTTTGAACCAATTTTGATTTCTTCTTGATATACTAAGATTTCTTCATTTTTTGAGTTTAGAGGAACTTCCAATTTTTTTATGAACAGATATTCTTGTATTTCACATAACTCCCTTGGATATTTTACATCCATGTTCTTTGTTGGGCATTCTCAATAAACAATTTTTGATCTTGACCCAAATTCAAAGTTTGGAAAACTATGTTCTTCATGATCTTCACAATTTCTTTCCATTAATTTTGTTACATTTTGGTTATTCTCCTTAGTATTGTCTTTAGGCTCTTCTTCAGCTGAAGAATCTTAAATTGTTGTAATTTTCTCATTCTTTAATTTAGGATTTAAAATCCTTTTCATATTTATCCTTAACTTGTTTGTTGGCCTTGTTTTGGGCCTCCACTTTGGCTTTTCAGGTTTAGATAAAGGCTTAGTAATATCCTCAGTATTTGTAGAAAGATTTATACCCCTTTCTAATAATTTCTCACTGGTGATACGAGGAGTATCAGAGGCCGATGAAATCTCTTCATTGAATGATTCCAAAACATTTTCTTCTGATAAATGTTCCTGTTCTAGTTCCTTTGTATTTTTTCGTTATTCCTCCAGGTCATATTTTAACTCCTCAGCCAAACTCTTTTTAAAACCTTTTATGATGATAGGATATTTTCAAACTCGATGCTTTTCTTGTATATTTTTCTATTTTCCAATTGATTTTTTGGCTTCTTCTTGATTTGCAATTTTCTCATGTTAAAATCCAGACCAAAATAAGAAGTGTTGCCAAGCACAATTCTTCTTCTTAAGATCTATTAACACTATCAATTTGACTAGACCATGATGAAAGAAAGATTGATTTGTATGATCTATTTGGCTCTTTACCCTATTAAACATTTTAATAAGGCTTTTAAAAAAGAAAAAGGGTAAATTCATCTTCAACTGATCATTTAAATGTAGTAGGAATCAAAAATGATACTTATACACTGTAGCAAACCTTCCTTCACAAGTTATGTAACATTGTACTATCCCAATAACTTCCCTCCATTCTGGTTTGACAGTGCTGAGGTGAATTCCCTTCTTCCAATCCAGATATTCAAATCCATGCAATAAAAATGACCTTGGGTCAAATTCGAAGGGAATCTTTTTAAACCAACGATCCCCTTCAATGGCTAAACGAATTGCTTCTACTATTAATTATTCAGTTAATTCGATCTTTAGGGTTTGGAATTCAACGCAACAATTTGAACAATTTTGAACAAAATATCGAGTAACCTCTAAGTTATAACCTTTAATTTTCTCAAAGAAAGAAAACTAACCAGCCCTTTTCAACAATTCTGCACAATCAGGAAAATCCTCAGCTCATTTGGTGCTAACTGGTTCCAATATGCACAGTTCTCCACTTTTCTTCATGTTTAATTCTCCATCAGATATCTGTTGTGTCTGAAACAAGCTCGCTTCAACTGAAGACATATGTCTTGATCTCTATAATAATGGAAACATGGATCTAGGGCTAACCCGTAGTATCTAATTTCAAGGTAAATGTTGTGGAGAACTCGAGCTGACAGATGTTACACTAGCTCTGACCAAAATCTCGGGCCAATATTTCATAAAAAATTATGCATGAAACCGGACATGTGCTAACCATAACCTTTAATGATTTTGGGATTCCAATAACATCCATATATGTGAAGTGCAATGATTTTGCTGCTGGAATGTACCATGCCACATCTCACTTTATAAAATGCTCACAAAAACCTTTATGCAAGGATTAGGAACATAAAAATTCAAAGACTAAAGGAATATTTAATATTTATAAGCCAATTTTCAATACAAAAATAAAAACTTAAATGGTAAAAATAACAAATAATGAAACAATAAAAAAAAGACAATAAAATATAATTTAAAAACAAGGAACAATTTCAGCTCTAACATCTGGCTTCGACTAGGGGATGGAACTCTCCCTATGAGGTTCCAAGATCGTGTAGATTAGTTCCCTTATGAAGTCTGAACTAAAACCATCCTATTATTCCCCTGAATTTGAAATTAAAAATAACATCTACTTCCATTGGGATGGAGTCTTTTTTGAAATCATGTCGATATGTACAATGAAAAGGTTTATTTTTTTCATAACATGTAGAAATGATTTAGGAACCTCCTGTAGCAAGGATTTCTCCTTGCTACAGGGGAATGAATGATTCCCTTCTATCTTTAGGACAAAAGGGTAGGTTCCTGCATGGATAAATGCTGAAAATAAAAATGGAATGTAAAAGACAGTAAAGAAAACAAAGCAAAGATGGAAACAATGGTGAACCCCTCTGCAAACACAAGTTAGGGTTCCACTTCCAAAGACCTCCAAAAAATGGTCAAGCTACAATAAACTAAAATACATGAAAAACAATGTTAAACATAAACTTGCAAATGAAAAATGGGTTAGAAAGCAAAGAAAACTAAGAAGCAAATGCAAGAAAGACAAGCTATACCTTCTCTGGTGGAAATGGGCCACCATTCCCTAGCTTGTGGAAGCACCTCTCTTGGATGGGGGAGCTATGGCTCAATGGAGATGGAGGAGAGGGAGTGTGGGTGGCTCGAGAGGAAAATGTGTCTCAAGTCATCCATAGGCAGCATAACAGTATGCAAGGGAGAAGTGTTTTGAGAGTGACCCCCCACCGTCCTTTTATAGCTTTTTCAAGGGGTTTTAGGGTTTTAAGCCCTTGGTAAGGGATTTAGCCCATTTTTTGGGCATTTAGCCCCTTCTGCCCTAAATTTAGCTCCCTTTAGGGTTATAGCCCATTTTTGGGGGCTTTAGATCCTAGGAGAGTATTTTGGGCTCCTTTTTGGGGGTTTTAAGCCCTTTTCTTCATCCTTAGGCTATTTTGAGGGTGTGGGGGTCTAATGGAGTGATATGAGGGTCGTGAGATGGTGTCCTTGGGTGGTGTAGGCCATTGAGAGCTGAGTGGGGGATTTTTGGGTTAACAGATTGCCCCCTGATGTGTGAGGGCAAGAGCTCAATGTATGGCCGGCGTACATCATAGGATTTGCTGCATAGAGGTGGTGCTTCCGGGGCTAGGGCATGGTGGATTTTGGTTTTTGTATTAATATGGTTCCCATCAATTGGTAAGATACAAATAATGTGTGACATGTATATGGACGAGGCGGGCATCCCCATGCTCGTGACAATGTCAAAAGAATAATTTGATCTATTCTGTAAAATACTAGAGCCGATCATATACAAATGATGTTACAATGTAATGAATATAAAATAAATTATTAAAATAGATTAGTTAATTATATGAAAGGGTGTAACCCTTCACGCTCAAGCCTATAAAGGGCGAGCTTATTGTACATTTTACCCATCACCCAATATATTATTATTATTCATATTCATTATTACAATGATAGTCGGATTCGACTAACGGAAAACCGAATTCGGTTGCTCCATTTGGTATCAGAGCTCAGATTCAGCTCCTTTGACCTAAGCTTGGATTCGGCTCCTTCAACCCCTACTTAAGCTCGGACTCAACTCATCATTTTTCATTCTTTCGATACTCCTTTTAAACCTCCTTTGCACATCTACCTCCCTCATGTCTTCTCCACGGCTACTCCTCAGCACATCTGCTGTTCCTCTCTACTCGTGCGCCCAGCTCCTGCAACCTTCACGCATAGCCTCCTCCTCTACCTTCCGCGCATTCCACATTTCTCTGTTCCTCTGCATCCACCTTCTACGCACTCTTCGCTCCTCACCTTCGTTGCTCTTCAACCCTGCAGGTCCACCGACAACACCCCCCAACATCTCCTCCATCTGCTCGCGCCCTTCGCCTGCGTCTCTCCACCCCCGCGTGCTCCAATCACCTCTGTCGATGCCCTCCAATCAGCACCCAATCATCCCCATGCTTCCATACCTTCACCTCCATTTCCATTCCTCCCCGCTGCTCCTTCATCTCCACGCACCTAGCTCCATTGCAGCCGAGCTCCCACACGTCGTTGCTCCTCTGCTTCCACTGCTGTCGTTGCCCCATTTCCACGACCTGCATAAACCAAACCAAAAACAAAACATTATATTATATAATATAATATTGTAATATATTTATAATAATATATTTAAAAAAAAACAAATATTATATTTTTAATATAATATTTGTTTAAAAGAAAAAAAATTATATACAAATATAATATAGTTTATACAAATATATATAATAATAATAATAATAATAATAAATTAATTAATTAATATATTATTAGTGCCAAAATAGTGTTAAAATACACACCTCTGCATACAAGGTCCAAGACCATGGCGGAGCTAAAAGAGCAAATAAAAAAAAATGGAGAGGGACATAAATTCCCTTGTCGCTGACCTAAAATGCGTGAAGGAAAAGATGCATAATAACAATACATTACTCAAAGACGAGCTTGTTGTGGTAATAGAAAGGAGGCTCAACGACAAACTTGACATCTTGAATGAAAAACAAAAAGAATTTGATGACAAAATGAGTACCGTGATGCAAAACATAAACACCATAGCACAGAACATGAGCACTATGACACAGAACCATAATACATTATTCGAGATGTTACAAAGGTTCATACCCAGTTCGGGCCATGTCAGTAGTCCAGACATGCTACATTCCTCATTTCATGTTGTCACCCAGGAAACTCTCATAGAGAATCAAGAAGAATTTCAAAAAGAAATAAAGATTAACAATGCGACGCTTAAGCAAGAGATAGAAACACAAGTACTGCCAGATATGGAGGCACGATTAAATAGCAAAGTAGATGTTATAAGTAAGATAGTAGAGAAAAGAAAAACTAAAAATCACCGACAACTACAAAGCAATTCAGATATGTCACTTTCATCGTCCAGTAGTTCCAGGCCACCATCAAACCATAAGGAAAAAGGAAATCAACGTCGCCTTTACAAAGTGCACCCACCTAAGGGAAAAATAGAGTTGTCGAAATACAATGGGAGTGAAGGACAATGCGTTTCTTGGCTAAACAAAGAAGAAGAATACTTCGACATTTACACATTCAATCTGACGAGGAGAAGGTGAAATATGCGTCAATTCATATGGAAGGGTACGCCTTTAATTGGTACTTATGGTGGAAGAGAGATAACTTTACCTACACCTAGAACTTGTTCAAAAATGATTTTTTTAATAGCTTTCAAGGAATCAAAGAAGATGATTTTTTTAGTAAACTTACCAGACTATAGCAAGTCGGAAACGTTGAGGAATTCACTCATCAATGGGAATCCTTATCAACATGAGTATTTGGGTTGTCTGACAAGCAAAGAATTGAAACCTATTTAGGAGGTCTTAAACCACACCTCCAAAAAGAATTAAAGTTACATGACATACCTAATGTAGAAGTAGCAAGACATAAAGAAAAAGCCACATAACACAAATTGGAAGGAATAAAAACAAAAGGTGATAGCCATTATCGACAAGAAAAAGAGACACAATGTAGGTATTGTGTAGATACCTGGTCTCCCGAACATCAATGCCACAAAACTCAACCATACACCTATGAAATGGAAAATAGATCAAAGTCATCTAACGGTTACTCTAATAATAAAAAGAAAAAGAAGAAAAACATATGTCATCGATGTGGTGATGATTGGACCCCTGGTCACAAATGTAGGAACAATGAGACAATACAGTGCAAAATCATAAATGGAAAGGAAGTGCAAGTCTTTGCACAAGAGACCTCATCCGATTCTAATACCTACACCGAGTCAGAATGAAGAAAGGCATTAGGAAAATACTTAAGCTTTGAGGACAAAGCTTCCTTAAAGGGAGTGGCAATGTAATGAATATAAAATAAATTATTAAAATAGATTAGTTAATTATATGAAAGGGTGTAACCCTTCACACTCCAGCCTATGAAAGGAGAGCTTATTGTACATTTTACCCATAATCCAATATATTATTATTATTCATATTTATTATTACAATGATAGTAGGATTCGACTAACGGACAACCGAATTCGGTTGCTCCATACAATAGTGGTTGCCTCCATGTGAGGCTGAATACAATGCTGATATGGTACATTGGACCCATGGAATTCTCATGGAATGCTATGTCTTCATGACTGACAATCTATTGGATTTGGAACGGTACATATCTGTATGGACTCGCTGATTGAGAGTTAGAGTCTTTGTGGTACAAGTATGCTGCATCAATCATAAAGGTATATCGAAGCACTGCTGGGGCTTCTGATCATTGTCTCCAATGCAACCCAGAAATCACAAGGGACATGAACCTGTTTAGGTCCCTCAGGTAGAATCACCAATGTGCTAGAGTTAGGTGACATCCGGAGTCTTTGACCAAGTATTGTGCAGACCAAACCTTGTATGAATCTTAATGGTGCGATGAAGTAGTTGGAGTCGAGCACATGAGAAACGACCATCTCGAGAGGCACTAAGGACTTCTCTCAAGTGGTCCAAGGAACTCATCAATGATGTTAATGAAACCAAGGTATAGGGACCTCTGGAATATGTGTGTTGGCATCGACAGAGGGAGACCTGCCCCTAATCAAGGAAATGATGTTTCCTTGACTAGGAGCGTAAGGGAGATAACCAAAAGGTGTCAAGAAATTTGTGGACTGACTCACTCAATTTGGGGTGGGGGGGGGAAGGGAAAGAACTGAACAGGGGCAGGGGGAGTGTGGGAGACTCAAACTTCCTTTATTTAGAGTATGACGGTAGGGAATACTAGGCAGCAAATGAAACTTAACTGATGGGAATGGGCTCATAGCTGTAATGCCGGGGATGTCACTGCAGATGGGAAATACTTGGAGGAGGTAGACACTTTTGATATTGATGGGATCCAAGGAAGAAACATTGTAGAGTACTCTGAACAAAGGAGACCCAATGTGGGAATGCTGCCAAACTATTTTCTGTGGGGTGGTGTCTAGGGACACCGTTATGGTACGATCTCATGGATTTTTAGCGAGCCCAAGAGGGTAAATGCTTGATGGTGCTTTCAATTTTAGAGAGTCTGAAAGCATGAAGAAGACTCCAGTGGGGGCTCTTTTTCATTGGTAGTCTCCTGTGCCCGAAAAAGGATAAAAGTATACATAGGAGAGCTCTCTCATCTTGTAGGGGATGAGAGACTTCTTTACTATTGGTAGTCCAATCAGGCCGAAAAAGGTTAAACTTATACTGACTGGACGATCATTCAGATACTTTTACAAGCATGAACGAAACCAAGTTTTCTCGACGACCTTTTCTTGTTGAGAAGGCTAGAAAAGAGCTTAACGTCAACCCGTGGTGAGATTTTTCGTGAAGTGTGGCCCCTCTGCCCGAGAAAGCATAAAAGTATGCAGAGGGGAATGGTCTTGGATTGAGTGTGCCAAGGATATCCTTTTCATTTAATGGTCTACATGGTCTGCAAAAGGAGGTAAATGAGATGATGTAGATGCCCTTTCCCATACTTTAGTGAGCGGGAAAGGAAGCAGTTGTGCTCGACAATCTTTTCATTGTTTTAATGAGTCAGAAAAGAACTTAAATGAATCTTTGATATGGTCAACCGATTGTGGTGGCACAGGTGGTGCCCCATGTCGGGACGGTGGACAGAGGTCCAAAGTTCATCCACACAGTATGGATGGAGCAGAAGGCTCTAAAACATACCAATACATGCACGAGATAGATCGCAGAAGAGGCTCGTGAGTCGGTGTGGAAGAGGCATGCAAACCGAGGTGGCCCTTAGACAGAGGTCAGGAGAGCATGTGTGTATGCTATGGTGGATGGACTTAACTACATGTGATGTGAGTGCAAGTCCAGGGGCACTTATATGCCAAATACATGCAAGAAAAAGAAATTGTTTTGTGGACAGTGGTCCAAAGGTCTGTGTAAGGTGCGGTGAATAGAAAAGACAACTATGTGTTAAAAGAAAAAATAAAAGTAAAAAATAACATTCCTTAATGAGTAGTGGCCCAAAAACTCACATGAGTTGCAGTCGGGAAGTGTGATACAAGTATAGGTCTGTAGGCACTTGAATCGTCATGTCATGGCTTGTAAATCGAGGTGACTTGTGGGAAATGGTCCCAAAATTGATTTATTAAACATGGGACAATGGTGTCATAAATAGATAGATGGTGGAATTCTGAAACCATTGTCGCAAAAGGTGTCTCAAATAGAGTTCGTATGGTCCTGTTATGTCGATCATAAGAAACTAGGTCAAATGGGGCCTATAAAAGGGGGGGGTCCACATGGTGAAGTTCATTGTCACTGTTCATTGTGGAGTTGGAGAGGTGGGCCCTAATTCTTCATTTGCTGATTTATCTTGATCCAACTGATGGTTTCACATGCCATGACTTGCAGGTAAGAGCTCTCAGTGAAACTCATCTTCTTGGTGGTTTATTTGCTAAATTTGGTCACTTGGAGGCCCCCCATGAGTAGTTTGGGGTTTGATGGGGGCCAAGTTGCACCTTTTGAAGGAAAAGGTGCACCCTGGGTGCACCTATGGGGAAATTTTGAGCGCCCTAGGTGCTCCTTTTTCCCAAACAGGTGTGCCCTGGCCTCTTTTGGGTGTTTTTTGATGATGGCAGTGGCTCACATCAGAGTTTTTGCTTGTGCAGGATGCCAAAGATCAAGTGGAGAGAGAGAGACTGCAAGAGTGTCAGGAATGCATCCTTATGTGATGGGAATGTTAGAGATACATTATCCTATTGTGGATTACTGAAATTTATGAGGATACCCCTCATGCGGAGATTGCATCTACTAATGCAAACACTGATAGGTTTCTGGGATGTTGATGAGGACGTGTTCCTCTTTCAGGGCCAGCGCATTGAGATAATGTTAGTAGATGTATACTTCATTACTAGGCTCCATATGTTGGGAGTGATTGGTGACTTGGCACTTGTGCTGTCTCGGGGGGAGACATTGGAGGATCTGTGTGATTGACATTGTTATGCTACGACGTATGTGCGTGGTTCTTACATCCTGATGTGTGACATCGAGGATTTTTCCACAAGGGCGGTGGGGACCTTATTGCAGTGTATCTTGGGTTCCACAGGGAGCCACAAGATTTTTGGTGGTCAGGTACAACTAGTAGAGCGTGTTATTGGCGGCACATATTATGTATGGGGCCATATGTATTTGCAAGCTGTTCAGTGTCGGCTGAACAAGTCGAAGACTACTGGTGTTGGTTTTTGTTTTGGCTCCTTCTTGTGTGCTTTCTTCTTTGAGAAAGTACCTACACTTCATCCTGATTAGGCTGTGCAAGACAGTGGTCCATGGGAGCTGAGGATGTACATATGGTGCCAGATGATGATCTGTGAGGGTTGTGGCAAAGTGGGCCACTTTTTCACTGAGGAGCTGTTGGAACAGTGGCTCCAGCTTCCTGTAGTGATCGAGGAGTACCCGTATGAAAGTATGGATTTTTAAGGAGACCTTGAGATGCCCCGACCTCTTGGCTAGGCGTGGGGACCAGCTGGTATGTATGCATGATGTTTTTATGTTCATCTTTATACATAGTGTAGTTGAGCTGGTTGGTATTTTGCATATTGATATATGTGGACTGATGTTGTCCTTGTTTGTATATGCATATGTTGGTCCTCACCCACCACCCGGGCATCGGAGGCGGGTTGTTACCGTAGCTCCTGCGGTGGTTCCTGCCGGCAGCTCCCATAGGCAGCAGCGGGATATGGATGGACTGGTGCCGTATATGAAGCACCTTGCTACTGGAGTGTCAGATGATGGCTGGCAATGCCTGAGTACTAGTATGACTGCCGCTATTCACAAACTTCCTCCAAAGTTGACTGGTGTGATGAGGAAGATGGCGGTGGCTTGTGAGCACCTTTGTTGGGCGGCGAGAGGTGATCTTCCTGCATAGGATGAGTCCTCTTCAGAAGATGATGACACTGAGTTAGATGATGAGTTTGAGTTGGATTAGTAGCCTAGTGAGGCTGTCCCTAGTGCGTTGGTGCACTTAGGGGTTTTTGTTTCGCTTATGTATATCCTGCTGAGAAAGCATATGTGGCTTCTCATTTTTGTATTGGACATGTTTTGGACACGCGATTGATCGATATATATATATATATATATATATATTGACACATGTGGATGCACTTTTATGATTTTATTATGTGAGTCTTTTTATGATGCTGTGGAATGCAAATGTCTATGTGATGTATTGTTACACTTGTGTGTATTTTTAGACATAGTTATGCATGATGTTATGGTTGTATGTTTCCTATATGCGGTTATGGATGTGCCAGTTTAGAATATTGTTAGCCATTTGATCTGCGACACTATTGAGGTTTCAAGGAACATGTGTGAATGTGATGGATTTAAATGTTCTAACCATCTATTTAGTGCGCAGGTACTTTCTAAAGAGGCAGAGATCACGTACTCGGTAGTGGTTGTTCAACTGAGAAACAAGCAGCTGGGAGTATAAGAAGATATTGAGATGGTGAATGCCTAACTGGAGAGCGACGGCCAAAATGCCATTGACACCATCATATTCAGCCCGGTTGTTGGTTGCAGTGCCCATGAATATTCTGTCGATGTGGATCAACTCGTGCAATGGGGAGTAGATTACCCATGCAGTCGAGGCGAGGTTCGGAGACCATCTGCTTACTCCATCTATGAATCCCATATACCGATCTGAGGTGTCCTCCATCTGAAGCAATGAGAGGAAATGATACACAAGACTCAATTTGAAAAATGTGTAAAACAAAAAATGGAAAGACTATAATACAAGTTGTAACGCTGTCACTCAAAGGGGTGACGTTAGAGGGAAAGTCGTTTGGACTTTCCATGGATCAGCAGTCATTCCTTTGTGTGACATGATGAATCCTTGAAGACGGCCTATGGGGACACAAAAAACACACTTGGATGGGTTCAAGAAGATTCTGTACTGGCAACATCGCATTAAGACCTGTCGCAAGTCATCTATGTGTTGTGTTTGCTTTCGCGACCGTGCGGTGAGGTTGTCGAGACAAACCAACATGATGTGAACGAGGTCGCAGAAGCAGTGTGTCATGGCTTGCTGGAAGGGGGCTCCAGCATTCTTCAGGCCAAAGGGCATGACTTGATACACAAATGTGCCCCATGGGGTTGTGAATGCTGTCTTATAATGATCTTCTTTCCGAATTTGGATTTGGTTATATCTAGAAAAATCATTCATGAAGGAAAAGGCCTCATGTCCGGCGCAGGCATCGATGATCTAATCGATGAAGGGTGTGGGGAAGTTTTCTTTGGGACATGCCCCATTGAGGTCATAGAATTCTGTGCAAATGTGAATTGTACCCTATTTTTTATTCACGGGAACAGGATTAGAAACCCATGTGGTGTAGGCAATGGGGTAGATGAAGCCGACTGTGTGCAGCTTCTCTATATCGGCTTTCACTGCAACCACTTTGGATGGATGGATGGGCCATTTCTTTTGGCGTATGGGTGCCACAACCGGCCATGTGTCAATGTGGTGCTCCATGATGGACAGATCTAAGCCAGGCATTTCAATGTACGACCAAGCAAAGATGTCGCAGAATTCTTGGAAGAGAGCTTTGTAGGCATCGACCTCTTTTGGGGAGCAAGATGCCCCCAACATGATTTCTTCAACGATCTCAGAGTTGGTTGAGATGTCAATTTTAATGGTTGGAAAAATGTTCACCATATTCCCTTCTTCGAAGGCATCGGGTGCCAAGATGGGGTTCTTGAACCAGTCGACCTTCCCATGGATGAAATCTTTGGTCTCCACGAAAAGTTGGTCGAACTACAACATAAGTTATTCAGGGAGGAAGAACGAGTGATGGTGCATGTCGTCCCATGGGTATTCTGGGGCGATCAGAACTTCAAGTATCTCCTCATCGTTGTTGAAGAAACGAAGTGACATGTCTTATGGACCATCATTGGAGATGGGGATGAGCGGGTCAGTGGAACTGGACATCATGTAAATGGACATGGTGTCTGAAGAAGGAGGTGGTGGGTGAACTTCTTCGATCAAGGTGATATTAGAATCAAGGGAATGGTGACGGAGGTCAGTGAGAGCCATTCAAAATTTAGGTAAGTCTTGGAAATGGTGGGAGTAATGTCCATACAAGTTGAAAAGGGTGCAAGCATGGTTTGTCCTCAATGCCTTGTTCCGGACTACTGGCACAGTTGGGAGTTCAACTACGGGGATGTTTTTGTTTGTATCCATGGCATATAAATGTGCACATATCACTGGGATTTCAGGTAAACTCTGGGTTGGATGGCCTTGTTGCTCGCAAATGGAACAAGGTGGGACTTGTCGTGGATCTACGGTGGATTTGGTGTTCTTGCCCCTAGCCCTTTTGGGTTGGGGCGGTGTAGGTGCAGGTGCGGCGGTTGGCTTGTGTGGATCGGGTGGAGGGTGAGATTCAATCGCGATAGGTTGCACCGGGGTTAAAACAACCTAGGGCATTGCTAGTTGAGCTAGTGGATCAAGATACCACATTAGAATTCCCAATGTAAATTTGGGTAGGCTTAAGGTGGCCATGACCGGCTTGCTCATGACACCAAGTGGGCGAAAGAGGAAGGGAATCATATGGATTGGAGATGAGCCCAGATAAATCCCTGCTAGTTGCATGTGGGGATGTGGTAGTGGTTGCGGCTGCACGTAATGCTTCTGCTGCGAGTGATGTTGCGGCTGTGGTTGGGGATGTGGCTGCGGTTGCTGTTTGGATGCAGCGGTGCTGGATTAGACCATGCACAATTCCACAGTTTTATATTGTGTCAATGGTGGTGACACTAACAAGAAAGGAGCCATCATGGTGGGATCAGTAAACAACCTAGGGCCCACATTCAACGATGGGGAAGCTGATGTTTTTTCAACCATAATCTTGATTTTAGGGATGACATTAGCGTGTGTGGTCACCCCTTGCAGCTCGATGGTGGTGATGGTAGGGATAATGTTGGCAGGTGCTGTTAACCCTTGGGGATCATGATAAGTGAGCTGAACAACCATCACAATCTTCCCTTCGTGGGGGAACATCATGAGATGGAAGACAGTTGATGCGACTTCTCTCATGTCATACATGTAACTCCTTTTGAGGAGGAGGTTGTAGTCCAGTTGAACGTTGAAGACTTCTATGTCGATCAACACTGTCTTCCCGGCTAATGTGACGAGAATGTGGGGGAGGATTCCTTGGGCTTTACTAGGATGTCCATCATAAGCCCACAGAGTTGTGGAGGATGGTTGTAGAATTGATGATCCAAGCTTCTACCAAACCAAGGTAGACATAATGCATGTGGATGCCCCCTCATCCACTATGCATTGATGCACAACCAAATTCCGAATGGACACTGATATTTGAAAGGCGATGGTTGATGGTATGCATGGTTCCCCATTCTCTGTATCAAAGGTGATTAACTTGGATTTGAAAGGGTCTACTACCCCTAGGGTGGATAGTAAGGATTTCCACTGCATTGGGCATGTTTTAAGTACCTCAAGAGTGGACATGGTGGTTGATGTTTGAGCCAAATCATCCACAATGCTATAGCTAACTACATCTCTAGCTGTGGCATTATTGGCTACTCTACGTATGGGGGGGTGTGGGAATGGGGGTAACTGAAGAGGTAGGTTGACTATTTTGGATGTTGATGCCGCTGATGTGTTAGTGGGTTCAGTGGTGGTACCGTATTGATTCTGTCTGGTTTATAAGTTGACCTCTTCAGTCATCATGGCTAGCAGGTGGTGAGCACTTGTTTCGGTCGTGGGAGGTTCCCTCAGAGCGTTGGGATTAGCTTAGGGAGGGGTGTGGTTGCTACCAACCCTTGGACTGGTAGCGGGTTTTGAAGCACCATGGGGGGAGGTCCTTGTGGTGCCGAGTTGGGTTGGGCTTGATTCACGGCATTGGCGGCCTGTTGGGCCTTGTTTTGAATGGCCTACTTCATATGACCCATGAGGGTACACTCAAATGTGTAGTGCCCATAAAAATCACAGAGTGTTCATGGTTTGTTTGTGTGCAACGGAGCTTTGCGTCTTGGTGCATTTGGTCGTGGGGAGTTTTGGGTTGGCCAGTTTGTCGCGGCATTGTTGGGCGGGTTCAGTTGTAGACTGCCTCCCTGCGGTTGGTTATTTCCTTGGTTGTGGGGCCGATTATTTCTAGATTTCCCTTGTTGATTGTTTGGGGCAGGCTGGTTGGGATGGTTTTGTTGTGTGAACACTTGTCCCAACAGAGCGGGTGAAGCAGGGGCGGGGGCTTGAACTAGTTGCACTGGTGGTGCATAATAGATTTGTTGGGGTGGCAGTGCCACAAATGTGGGAATTTACCCCACATACTACTGTGTTGACCAATCCATGGCCTAAGCCTGCTACGGTGGCGCAGGTTGTGCATAAGAAGTTGTTGCTCCAGACTGGGACACCATTCTTTCGTAGTCTGGAGCTTGGTTTTGGTAAGCAACACTAGAAGTGTTGCTTGGTTGTGGTGTAATGACAGGTGGTGTCGGTTGAGGCTGTGGCTGTTGGGAGACCGATCCTATGATGTCGTCTGCAGAATTGGATGCCCCCAGTGCATCATGGTAGGAGGTACTCAGATGGGGAGCGTATGTAATAACGGTGTATAGGTATCCAGACTGAGTGTAGATTAGGTCAAATTGTTGAGCTTTCAGTATAGCCTCTTCTTCAGATTGAGGATGTTTGGATGCGACATCCTTTGCTATGGGTAGGAGCAAGGTCTTAAGGAACCAATCCAAGAAGATATTGTCGTCGAGTTGGATTTTGCATAGACTACGACGTCATTGCCACTCATGGATGTGGTCGGTTATATGAGTGGCAGTGCTTTGGTGACAGGATAACATGATCTCCACCCCTTCATCATATCTGACGGGGAGTTGGAAATACTATAGGATCATGAAGGCCAGGGAGTTGAAGTCCAGGTATTTGGCCCATGGTAGCTCAATGTACCATTTGGTTACAGCACCTGTAAAGGTGCATTGGAATAGCCTCAGTCTGATGGAATCGTCTACGATGCTGTTGGATGAGCACTATAGGTGGACCGTCATTATGTGGTTTTTGGGACATTCCCCTGCTTTGCCTTCAAACTTGGGGATGTCTGATGGCAGCTTAGTTGGCATTGGAGGCTAACAAGCTTGATGGTGAATTGGGTCATTTGTTAATATAGCCAAATCAGGCAAGTTAAGTTGAGCCATGAAAGGCAAATTTGACCCCAGGTTGATGTGGGATGGGGTTGTGATGGTGGCGGGGTTTGCAAGTGCATAATGCATCTACACAGCTGGGGGTGCTTACGGTGGCACCATTGTGGATGGGCCAATACCCCCAAGTGTTGTGGGTGGGACAGTATGAGTGGTGGGGACATTGCCCCCATGTATGACAGTAGGGGCAATGTAAGTGGACGGTTCACTTCCCCCCTATGTGGCAGGAGGGGCAGTGTGTGTGGAAGGGCCACTGCCCCAGTGTGCTGCTAGTGGGCCAGCTTGGTTGGTCACTATAGGTGGTGGCAGCTGACTGATGATAGTATACATAACTATGCTTGGGCCACTTTCCAGGTTGTGGGTGACAGGTTGTGACGTGGACATGTGTCCTCTTGCTATGGCTATGCCGAAAAATGGATCTGGATTTGCACTAGCTATGGGGCTTGATGGTGCAGTATGGAGGTCTGGTTTAGAATGATATGGGTCTAAATTAGAATTAGAAGCTATGTGGCCTTCTAATGGTGTGGGATATCACTGAGAGTGGCTTCGACGATGTTGATTGAGTGTTCCAAATGGTGGTGGTTCACCTCTTAGGCGTGAGGAAGAGCGTGGAGGATCAATTGTGTTAGATTTTATGTCTGAAACTGGTGGGAATGATGTTTGGACCCTGGTTTCATTGGCTTCCTATTGGATACAAGTGGTCACTCAGCCACCAATACTGCCAGAATACAGTGCTTGGATTTTTCCTCACAAAAGTTTCTACTCAATCGGAAGGGGTCGTTGCCCGTTTCACTTGGAAATTCCTCTCAGCAGCCAACTACTTTGGGGTTCCTATGGTACTCCTCATAATGAGTTTCTGGGCAGAGCCCAAGTACTTCCCACAGTTGAAGAATTCAGGGACTTATGTCCTCAAAGACTGCATATTTGTTTGTACTTAGTGTAAATTAGTAAATTTTAAGGCTCACTCAACGTCATGAACTGAGTTGGGTGAATTAGTTGGTATGGTGTATTTGTTTGTCTATCTTTATGGTATTTTGTAGCTGCAAATAGTTTATGAATTCATCATATTGTGGTTGTGTATCCAAGCATTGAATAATTAGAAATTGTGAACAAATACAGTTTTTAACCTTGAATGTGTATGGCCTAACTAGATGACTACCTCACACTGATATTCCTCTTCAACCAAGAGAAGGTGCTGGGATCTCAACACAATGGGACTAATCCCATCCATAGATCCTCAAGTCACCTCTTGGATGCAAGGTTGGTCAACAGGGAGGACACTTAGCACCGTGAGAAGCCCTCCTTCTCTACCCTCTCTACCTTCCACATCATCCGGTTTTAATGGTTTGGAAGAATGTTCAATGAAGGGCCTAGATCTATACGAGCTTGCCCTTTGTCGTATCCCAGAATACCCCAGAGGGTGATGAATGTGTAGAGGAGGAAGGGTAAGCAGGATAGTTTTAAGTTGATTTTAGTTAAGCTACATTCATTTGATTAAGCCATTAACATTTAGTTGGAATTTACACATTGTTTGTAAAAGAAATTGCAGAAAATAGAAACAGAAACTAAAATTGAATTGGTGAGATGGAAAGAGGTGGATGGGCCACACTGATAGTCCTATAAAAACTGAAATTTAACTCCTATTAAACTGAAATTGAAGTTCTGTTTGATAGGCCGCACATTTCTGATCAAATCTGGCAAGGGGGCCGCAAGATTTTTTTAGAAACAGGCGAGGGGGTCACACAGAATCCACAGACAGTCGCGGTCTATGTTTTTGAGTGAAGTCACACTTATCAGGGGATTAAGTGTGCCCTGGGCATGCCTTTTTGGCCATTAAGTGCGCCCTCACCTCACTTTCAGGCCCGATAAGAGCACCCTGCCCCGGATTTGGGGTTTTTTGTGATCTAGAGTCAGATCTGGCCGACAATAACTTGTACTGTGGCCAAATTGACTCGATTTTTCCTAGCAAGGGCTTTGGAGGTACTGATAACTCAAAATAAACTGGATTTAAAATGGATTTAACATGAAATTTGAAAAACTAGGGCAAAACTTGAAAAACTTAAAATTTTAAAAATTTGGTCCAAGGATCCTGTGGGATCAACTTGGTATGGTCGCTAGTACTGTAGCAGGGATTTATCCTTGCTAAAGGGGTAGGAATGGCTCTCCTCTGTCTATAGGATATAAGGGTAGGTTCCTGCATGGATAAATGCTGAAAATAAAAATGGAATATAAAAGGTAGTAAAGAAAACAAAGCAAAGATGGAAACAATGGTGAACCCCTCTGCCAACACAAGTTAGGGTTCCACTTCCAAAGACCTGCAAACAATGTCCAAGCTACAATAAACTAAAATACCTGCAAAACAATGTTAAACATAAACCTACAAATGAAACATAGGTTAGAAAGCAAAGAAAACTAAGAAGCAAATGCAAGAAAGATAAGCTATACCTTCTCTGGTGGAAATAGGCCACCATGCCCTAGCTTGTGGAAGCACCTCTCTTGGATGTGGGAGCTATGGCTCAATGGAGATGGAGGAGATGGAGTGTGGGTGGCTTGAGAGGAAAATGTGTCTCAAGGCATCCACGGGTAGCATAACAGTATGCAAGGGAGAAGTGTTTTGAGAGTGACCCCCCACCCTCCTTTTATAGCTTTTTCAAGGGGTTTTAGGGTTTTAAGCCCTTGGTCAGGGCTTTAGCCCCTTTTTTGGGCTTTTAGTCCCTTTCACCCTAAATTTAGCTCCGTTTAGGGTTTTAGCCCCTTTTTGGGGGCTTTAGCTCCTAGGAGAGTATTTTGGGCTCCTTTTTGGGGTTTGTAAGCCCTTTTATTCATCCTTAGGCTATTTTGAGGGTGTGGGGGTCTAATGGAGTGATATGAGGGTCATGAGATGCTGTCCTTTGGTGGTGTAGGCTATTGAGAGCTGAGTGGGGGATTTTTGGGTTAACACCTCCCATTTAATAGGGTTGAAAGTTCCTCACCTTACAATTTTTGCAATACAAAAGTATTATTTCCCAAAATTTTAGAAATTTTTAAAGGTACCAACCATAAATTATCAAACTTACCATGATGACCTTTCTGATCCCTTTGTGCATCCCATCTGAGTACCATGCCTCCAAGGATAAAGGTATCCTCTTTGATTCACTTGTCAAACTTTTCTTTCACCTTATTCTTGTAAGCTTGTGCTTTTTATGCCAATGCTTTGCTTTCTTGCTGCAATTCCATCAATAAAAATATTCTTCTTTGAATGTCATTTGGCTCCTCCTCACTGTCCCGAAGTAAATTCATCACTAGAATTCCCAACTAAATAGGAAAAGAAACATTTGTGCCATAAACAAGGTGGAAATGAGAAAATCCTATTTCCTTTTTAGTGGTTATGCTATCTTCCCAAACAACATATTTCAACATTGTGTCCCAAGACCTTTTATTCTTAGATAACATTTTTTTATAGTATTAATGATATTTTTATTTGTTGATTCTACCATCCCATTTCCTTGAGGATAAGAGGGAGTAGAATGTTTAAGTATAATACCATTTTTCTCACAAAAGTCAACCATAGATTTTGATTTAAAATATGGAGCATTATCAATCACTAATTTTCTAAGACAACCAAACCTATTCAAAATGTTCTCTTGTATGAAGTTAATGATAACCTTACAGTTGCAATCCTCATAGGAATCACTTCTACCCACTTGGTGAAGAAATATGTCATTGTTAATATCCACTTGTGCTGTCCACTTTAAGCAGGATTAATTTCACCTATGAAGTCCAATCCCCACTGTTGGAATGGATCATTCACTGCAATAGGTTTTAATGGTAAAGATTGAATTTTTTGTTTTCTTGCAAGTATTTGGAACTGAATACAAGATCTGACTTATTTATAAACATCTGAAAATAAAGAAGGCCAATAGTATCCCGATCTTAAAAATTTGAAGGTTATAGCTTTACAATACATATGACCCCCACAAGCACCTTCATGTGACTTTGAAATAACCAATTCTGTTTTATGATTTTTCCAAGCATCTGAGTAACAACCCTCCCTGATCTTTCCAATGCAATTGTTGATTTACTAAACAATATTTAGTAGCTTTCAACTTTAATGATCTGCTTTCTTATTTACTTGGATGAGAAGGGCATTTCAAATGTAACAAAAAATAAACTATATCATCATACCAAGAAGAGTCTGCATACTTATCCATATTATGTTCTTTGTTTTGTTGTGTTTGTAATTCATCTTGTATTGGCTGATTAGCTACTAAATGAAGGCCCAAATATTCATAGTTGGAATCAGTTAAAAGTCTTTCCAAACCCTGTCCTTTTACCACCTTAGTAGGTCTAATCTCAACATCATACTCCATGATTTTAGCTATCCATCAACCTCTTTTCCCTTCAGTATCAGGCTATATCAAAATTTCCTTGACTGCGGCATTAGGTACATAAGCTATGGTTTTAGAATGCAGAATGTAAACTCTAAAAATTTTCAAAGATTTAACCAATGCATAGGCCTGGTTCTCTAATGTACTATATTTCAATTCTGATTCTCTCAAGGTCTTACTAGAAAAGGAAATAGATTGTTCCAGTCCTTCCGCATTCTTCTGTAAAAGAACAATTGCTATAGTATCTTGATATGGAAAAGAGAAAGTTAAAAAATCCTTTGAAAAATCTGGGCTTACCGACACTGGAGCTTCTGTGAGAGCTTGTTTGATTTTTTCAAATGAATAAATAGAATTAGTTGTCCATTTCAATTCCTGGTCCTTTTTCACCATTGAATTTATTTTATTTATAGTCTCTACAAATTTAGCGATGAACCATGTCAAAAACATTATCCTTCCAATAAATGACTGAACATCTTTTTTACTTCTTGGAAGACTAATTTTAAGAATAGATTTGACCCGCTTAGGATCAATTTTAATTGCATTTGCTGAAGCTAAATGACCTAAACGTTTTCCCTCATGGACAACAAAATGTGATTTTCAGGGTTCAAAGACAATCCAAATTTTCTGCACTTCAAGAATGTTTGTCTAAGATGTTTAAGATGTTCTTCATTAGAAAAGGAAAAGACAATAATATCATCTAGATAAATTACCATGAATTTTTATTTTTCACCAACAAAGGCTATATCCATAGCTCTTTGGAAGGTTGCACCTACATTCATAAGACCAAAACGCATTTTATCATACATGAATGTCCCCCACGGAGTAGTAAATGTCATTTTTTCCCTATCATTCATATGTACTGTAATCTGATTATATCCTGAAAATACATCAATCATTGAAATTCTTTGAGCTCCCACCACCTTCTGTAAAATATGTTCAATCTTGGGAAGTGGATGATTATCTTTAGGGGAAGGCCTATTCAAATTACGAAAATCCATAGACAACTTGATTTTACTGTTTTTCTTACACACTGGCACCAAATTAGCTACCCAAGAAGAATATCTGAGAGGTACTATAATCTTTGCATCTAGTTTTTTAACCTCTTTTTCTATAACTAGTACCAATACTGGATTGATTCTCCTTAATTTTTGTCTAAAAAGCTTAGTGTTTGGCTTTAATGGAACCTTGTGTTGGATTATATTTGTATCATAGGTCTTCAAATCCTCATAAGACCATGCAAAGATATCAACAAATTCTTGCAGTAATTTAACATACATGTTTCTTTCTCCATCTGAAAGTTCTTTAGAGACTTTAACCATCTTAGGTTGATCCAGAGTCCCAATATTGCAACTCAAAACATTTTCTTCTGATGACTTCATAGTGGGCTTCAACAAAATATCATCTTTAGAAAATGATATTTCAAGGGGAATGAGACATTTTGGAATAAAGTTTCCTTTGAATTCAATTATTTTATGATCAACAATTGAATTTTCAGAATATTTAACATTATCATCAAACTCATTATCCCAATCTTGGTCAATCAATCAAGTAGAGAACTCATCATTTAATTGCAAAAACTTTTTAATTTCTGGATCATCTTGAAATACTGTCGATTGTTTGATGTTATCTGGAACTGAAGGTCTATACTTAACTTCAATAGTATATTTCAACTGAGTTTGTTTTGGAATATTGAAATAAGTGGCTACCAAGGCCAGATAGTTTGTTGTTTGGTTATGATCCATATGAATAAAGACAGATTGAATTCCAAAAATAAATTATCTACCATGACCCATACCTCATTCCTGTGCACTTTCAACAATTCTTGTTTTACTTGATAAATGTCCTTCATCTATTGAATCACTAATTCAGAATCACCAAAAATAGTGATCTGTTGAATTCCCAAATCCTTTGCGTCTCTTAGTCCAAGTACTAATGATTCATATTCTATTGTATTGTTGGTCATCTGAAATTCCAATTTGTACATCAAACAAATAATCTCACCTCTTAGATAAATGAGAACAATACCTGCTCCTTCTCCTTCTTTGGATGATGATCCATCAAAATACATTTTCCATAAATCATTCTGATTTTTAGTATTATATTGAATTGGTGCTTCCTTTTCCATTGGCAGGATACTAGCTGTATCTTCACTACTTAAACACAACATGCAAGATCCTATATATTCTTCCAAAACATTGATTGGATGATTTGTTGGATTATTTCTATCACTTACCAAATAGGCTAATTGTACTTCTCTGTATAACCTCCTGTGCTCTCCTCCAAAGACTGGAATAGTATCATAGGAAAGATCCATTTCTAAAGTACCTCCTTCTCTTTTTCGCAGGATATTGATAGCAGCATGCCAAACTTAGAAGAAATATCAACAATGACCACATCCATGATAACACTCTTCATTGGTAATTGTGCAAGATTGACAATAAGATCTTTGATCACTCCTAAACACATAACTACTCTTGAATCAAAAGCAAACAAGTCACAATAAGGTTTAGTAATTCTCATACCTATAGATTCCATGATAGCTTTGGGAATAAGATTATGAGAAGCTCCAGAGTCTAACAAATAGTCTTGTAGCATTTTATCATGAACCATTAAGGTAATATAGAAAGGAGGAGGGAAATATGACTTATTTTCAACTTTGTCATGTGTGGAAGGACCAAAAGTAATGGTGGGATGCTCATATTGTAGATTTATAATATCAGAAGGGATATCATTAGCTTGTGATTTCATCATTATGTATGGAGGATCTCTAAATGAAGGTATTTTCATCAACTATGTTAATGGGACAAGAATATTGACTTTACTAAACTCATATTCAAAATTGAAACCATGAATATTCTTATTAGTTTCTTCCAAATCTACAAGATTAGATTTGTTAACAGTTTGGTTTTGTTTCTTCTCCAATGATGGATCATGCCACTATTTGATAGGAGCAACTACTTTCTTTTTAGGAATTTGAGAAACTTGCTTAGCACCAAACCTTCAATTACAGGAATTTTTTTGGATCTGTTTGATAAATATCAGCTAGAGATGTATAACTAAGATCATTTTGTTGATGAACATCTAAATAAAAATATTCAGAATTTTGATAATGTGTTTTAGTATGAAAACTTTCAGATAACTGCTCTTCAAGATGATTAATATTCTAATCCAAATCTTCAACCTCCTCCTCTTCATTCAACAAATTATTTTGGAAAGGGGGTTGGACTCTCTAATCCTCATTATGTTTTCTTTCTCTTTGAATGTCATTGTTCCTTATTTCTCTGGGTAAGAATATAGGAACAAAAGAAAGTATAAACTTATTTGGATTTTGGTCTCCTTCTTGCATAGGTCTATTTTGATTCTCATTCTCCATTTCTAACCTATTGATTTTTGCAGACAAATTCTATTTTATTTATTTTCTAATGATTTTCATCCAGAAAATAAATAATTTTATTTTCTGATGATTTTCCTGTAGAAGTTGATGGCATAAATTATTTTTTCCCCTTTTTATCATGCTCTTGATATTCTAATTTATCTTTAAGTTTTCTTGATGCCAACATATTTGACTCAACTTCTAATGCAGCCTCCTGCATATTTAACAAAGATACATACCTTCTTTCTCCTAACAAGAAACAAAACTCAGATTCGAAAGAATTAACATAAGTGAGCTTTGTTGATGTATCGGAAGGATTTATTTCAGCGGGTATCTTACTATACATTTTGTTGAAGCGCTTTGAAAAATCAATGAATGTTTCATTTTGCTTCATTTTCAAAGATCTAAATTTAGTGATATAGTAAAGATAATCTTTAGTGTTCCCCCATTGTTTCATAAACACCTCCTCTAATTCTTCCATCCCATTAATGGATTTTTATGGTAACTCTTTGAACCGTTTTCTGACCTCTCCATCTAGAATTTGTATAAACATCTGCATCCAAACATCCTTAATCTCAATGTTTTGACTATTTGCATCACTGAAAAAGGAATTCCAATGTTCTTTTGCAGTCACCTCATCTTGACCATTGAACCTAGGGAGATATTTTTGGTAATCACCCTAGGAAGAGGATTTAGGGATTGAGGTAGAACCAATGCGACATATATTGCAACCACTATATGATCTGTCATATCAAGAGGTTGTCCAGCCATGTTTAGGTTTACTTGACTTGGTGGAGAAGGAGGACTACTAGACTTAAAGTGATGGACTAGGATTCTACTTGTGAGAGGAGTGTAAGGTAGAAGTTGATATTTTAAAGAAAAACCTCATGTATCTAAGAACTCAATTTTCATATTTTCATATGATAAGGGATTGGTTTAGACCTCAAAGTTATCAACTTGAATGGCAGCGATAAGAAAGGACAAGTCTTGTTCCTCTTTTTTTCTTTCTTAGGTTGTGGATTTGCATAAGGTGAATCTTGCTAAGAATCATCTGGTATGTCTATAGACGAAGGATATTGAAATATTCCAAAAGAGGTAGAGCTTAATTGTTTCCTGGAATATCTCAAAATATGCTCTGGTTCTAAAAATCCTGGATGTAAGGGAGATGTAGGATTGGCTCTAGTCCCAATTTTTTTAGAATCCATAATTTCTTTCTTTTAACAAACAGGAGAAAAATGTAGTCTATGAAAATAATATATTGATTATTTTCACCCTCAAAACCAAATATATTAAATATTAATTCTTGCACATGATCTAGGAACTAGGAATCAAAATCATCAAAGAATAATTAACAAATTACTCATGAATTAGCAATAATTGAACCAGAATAGGTTTCCTCTCTGTATATTTTATAAACAATAAAGGGTTACAATTCCCATGCAAGAGTAATGGCTTAACTCCATGAAGAATTCGAATACCTAAGGGGACAATTCGAATTCCATAAGTGAGTCTAGCTTAACTGACTCTTTGCCATGCAATCTCACTCAGTTAACCACTTGACAAAAACCCTAATTGACTCACCAGTCCCTAACTGAATTTGGAGTCCAATTAATGAATTAATCTCAACTGAAGGAGATCAAACACATGTCATAGCAACCAACCATCAAGTGCCAGTACTGCATGACTCCAATAAACCCTGATGAGGTTAACTGAAGCTGAACTGACCATCAGAAGTTGGTGAAGGCGCCTTGTTAGCTCCAGTTCATTAAATAATAATAAAATAATCATTAAATAATCATTAAATAATATATTTAATGAATGGAGGTGCCTTAACTGACTGTAACTGATTGGATGAACTGAAAGTAGCCACCAGTTAGCATGCAGGTGCATTAATGTCACACAGATCACCCCTGGAGTGCTCCAGTTAGCCTCCTTGACTGTAGGGAAGGCTAAGTTAGCCTCCTTGACTGTAGGTAGGCATGAGGATGACTAGGATGGTGGTAATTAATGCTCCACTGATGTCAATTAAACTTAGGATAGTGGTTTAACTAGGCCAATTTGACCGAAAGAGTGAATATGATGGTAAATGTCTCCAACACCCCCCCTTAAGCTATACTCAGGAAGAGTTAGAAAACATATGTGCATAAAAATGATAGATCCCTGGAAACTAAGGCCATAGGTCACCCTGTACAATAAAGCAACTGAAACAATGCTCAAAACAAACTAAGTGAGGAAAAGAGGGAAAAACCAGTGGGAACAAAACCCCCCCTCAAGCTAAACACTGAAATTAGTCTGGATCACCCTGATGAACTCACCCCCAACAGTGAACGGATGTAATTGAACTTCTTTTCTGAAAAGCTCTTGGTGAAGATGTCTGCAATCTGCTCATCAGTCGGGCAGTATTGCAAAATGATGGTCCTGTCATGCACTAGCTCCCTAATGTAGTGCATGTGAATCTCTACATGTTTGGTCCTCTGCCTGGTAACTGGGTCCGTGGATATCTTAATAGCACTCTGGTTGTCACAAAAGAGGACAGTGGACATAGTACTACCAAGATCAAACTCTGAAAGAATGCCTTGCAACCAAACTGCTTGGATGCAAGCATTCACCGCTCCTCGATACTCGGCCTCTGCTGAAGATAGTGCTATGGCAGCCTGCTTTTTGCTTGACCAGCAAATAGGGCCACCACCAAACATGAATACATATCCGGAAGTTGAATTCCGATCAATAGAATCACCCGCCCAATCGGAATCTGTGTATCCAACCAGCTCTAGCTCGGAGTCTGCAGCATAGTGAATGACGTAGGTCCTGGTTCCCTGAATGTACTGGAGGATCCTCTTGGATGCCTTCCAATGAATATCATGAGGCTGATGCATGTATATTGATACAGCATTCATGGCATAACAAATATCAGGCCTATAANGGAAGGCATCCATCTTGGAATACCACTCTCTTGGGGCCTGTTTTAACCCATATAGTGACTTCTTTAGCTTGCAAACCAAAGATGGATCAGTGATGTAGCTCTCAGACTGCTTCATGTATATCTCCTCATGAATATCTCCATGCAAAAAGTCTGACTTAACATCCATGTGATGCACCTCCCAGTGCTTGGATGCAGAAATAGCCAAAACAAGGCGGATGGAGTCCATTTTTGCAACCGGTGCAAAGGTCTCATGGTAGTACACTCCTTGGACCTGAGAGAAACATTTTGCTACCAGCCTTGCCTTATATTTTCAGGTGCTTCCATCAGCAGCAACCTTTTTCTTAAACACCCACTTGCATTGAACCAATTTCCTTCCCGGAGGAAGAGGAACTAGCTCCCAAGTAGTGTTTTTCTGAAGAGAATTCATCTCTTCATCCATGGCAACTTGCCATCTCGGATCCTTCCGAGCATGGTAGTAGGATTTTGGATCTGAACTAATCATCAAATAGCAAGTTTTGTATAGCAAAATATCAGAACAAGAAAGTGCAATACCTTCTCTTTGGAAATCAGACCGGGTTCTCCTTGGATCATCCGGATTTCCAATGGTGTCTCCTGCGGAGGAGAGTGTCTGTCGGGCCCATGTAGGAAGATGATTTTGCACTTCAGGTTCTGATTCAGTATCTGATGTTTGTGGCACACTGATATCAGATATCAGAGGATCCAAATCAGGGTCATCATTTCCAATTTCATCATCCAAATATTCAGTGGAATAGGAAGGAATTTCAGCAGTTTTCTCCTCCACTAGTTCCACCTCCTGAAGAGGCTCATCGAACTTGACACTTCTCTCGATGATGATCTGTTTGGTATTGATATCCAGCAGCTTGAATCCTTTATATTCATCAGTATATCCAATAAACAGACATTCTATGCTCTGCGGTTGCAAAGCCCTTCTTTTATCAAGCGGAATCCGGGCCCATGCAGTGGACCCAAACACCCGTAGGTTAGACACATCTGGCTTGTGTCCAAAGTATGCTTCAAAAGGAGTCTTACCTTTCACTGATGAATGTGGCACCCTATTATGAATGTATGCTGCAGCATGCATGGCTTCAGCCCACAAATTTGCAGCAAGCTTCTTTGACTCCAACATGCAGGTGGTCATCTCTTTGAGAGATCGGTTCTTCCTTTCCGCTACACCGTTCTGCTGGGGAGTGTAGGGAATTGAATGTTGGACCTGAATACCACTTTGGGATAATATGGAAAGCAACTCATTACTGACATACTCCCCTCCATTATCAGATCTCAGTATCTTGATCTTAAGCCCAGAGGCATTTTCGATCAAAGCCTTCAATTCAGAAATTTTTTCACATACCTCTAATTTCTTTTTGAGGAAGAAAACCCATGTATATCTTGAAAAATCATCAATAAAGGTAAGGAGGTACCTTGATCCATTCATGGATGTGACAAGAATTGGACCACTGATATCAGAATGTATCAGCCCCAATATGCTTGTAGCTCAGTTTGCCTTCCCCCGATCGAACTTGTGCTCAGGGTGCTTTCCAATCACACAGCCCTTGCAGACTCCCGTAGTTGCCTTGATGACCAAAAGGCCTTCAACCATGGAATGTTTCTGTAATTGCTGCAAATATTTGAAATTAAGATGGCCAAACCTTTCATGCCACAGCCTACTAACCTCATTTCCATGAGTTAGCAAAGCGGTGGGCTTTTCATCCGCAACAAAGTGAGAGAACTCATAGGCTTTTGCATGATGATTTGCATGGCCTTTTGCAATGAGTTTCCCGGATGAAATTTCTGTTATCTCAACATCATTTGTGCTGAAAGAGACTCTCTTAGGCATTCTTGTATGTGTCATTTGATAGACACTAAGGATATTTGCTGCTAGAGACGGTACATACAAAACATTAGAAAAAAAACTATTTTCTAGATCTACAGTACCTTGTCCTTTGGTAATGATGGTGGAGTCATCGCCCAAGTGGATGGGGATGGATTTGCTGGTATCCAAGGATGAAAAAGAGTCTTTTTCAGCCATCATGTGATTCGAAGCTCCACTGTCAATCAGCAGTGATTTGGACTTCGAAGTGCTTGCCATGAGGGCATGACCTTTCTCATGTTGTGGTTCCCGGTCTTGGTGATCTCTCCTCCGAAAGCTTTCCGGAAGATTGATGTGATTCCTCTCAAGGAGAGAGGTTTCTTCATCAAGATTTTTCTTCATGCAAGCATGTTCAGGGTGAAAACCCTTCCCGCAGTAAGAACACTTGACTCTTTCTTTCCCATTGTGCCCTTTTCCTTTGTTCTTCCTGGAACCAGAAGATTCATCATGCTGCTGATTTTCAAGTTTAGGCTTTGGAGCATCAAACTTAGTTTTCTGATTTTTCTACTGCTTACCTTTACCTTTCACATCTTTGGGCCCTGTGACATGGAGGGCTTGGTCACGGGAAGATCGGATGATCCCCATCTGGACAAGCTTGTCATGTTCACTAGTTAAGGACTCAATGAAGGCATCGAGTGTAGGCATCTTCCATTTGGGATTTGTGAGCTTCCCTGCACGGAATGTAGAAACAAAAACTGAATAATCAGCCCCGAGTTTGGAGAGGATGGCTAGAATGATCTGATCATCTTCCTTCTCCACTTTGCATTGCTTCAAGAGAAAAACTATATTCTTGAACTTTGTAAAGAAATCATTCAGAGTCTCGAAATTGGAAGGTTGGAGAGACATGAGTTCATTTTCGAGTTGATAAACTCTCATGTCATCATGCTTCCCATACAGTGATTCCAATTTGTCCCATATTTCTTTCGGTGTAATCAGATCCGTAAGATGGAAGAGAAGATCATCGGAAATAGAGAGGCACAAGAAACCGAAGGCTTCATCCTTTTTGTTGAAGAATCTTGATTTTTCTATGGCATTTCCAGGCTCCAGTTCAGTGTCCATGGTGACTCTGTGGATTCCTTTGCATTTCAGCTGATGCTCCATTTTGAGTTTCCATGTGTGGAAATTGTATGGAGTCAACAAAGGTACTGAGGAGGCTGAGGAGGCCATCTGGATTTGCTTGTAGCGAATGCTTCACCTGTAGAAACCTGAAAATCAAAACATAAAGGGAAAAATAAAGAAATTAAGCTATTGCTCACATTTCATGGCTTGTTCTTGAGATATTCATCTTCATCCCACCGTGAGCTCTGATACCATATTAATTCTTGCACATGATCTAGGAACTAGGAATCAAAATCATCAAAGAATAATTAATAAATTACTCATGAATTAGCAATAATTGAACCAGAATAGGTTTCCTCTCTGTATATTTTATAAACAATAAAGGGTTACAATTCCCATGCAGGATTAATGGCTTAACTCCATGAAGAATTCGAATACCTAAGGGGACAATTCGAATTCCATAAGTGAGTCTAGCTTAACTGACTCTTTGCCATGCAATCTCACTCAGTTAACCACTTGACAAAAACCCTAATTGACTCACCAGTCCCTAACTGAAGTTGGAGTGCAATTAATGACTTAATCTCAACTGAAGGAGATCAAACACATGTCATAGCAACCAACCATCAAGTGCCAGTACTGCATGAATCCAATAAACCCTGATGAGGTTAACTGAATCTGAAATGACCATCAGAAGTTGGTGAAGGCGCCTTGTTAGCTCCAGTTAATTAAATAATAATAAAATAATCATTAAATAATCATTAAATAATATATTTAATGAATGGAGGCGCCTTAACTGACTATAACTGATTGGTTGAACTGAAAGTAACCACCAGTTAGCATGCAGGTGCATTAATGTCACACAGATCACCCCTGGAGTGCTCCAGTTAGCCTCCTTGACTCTAGGTAGGCGTGAGGATTACTGGGATGGTGGTAATTAATGCTCCACTGATGTCAATTAAACTTAGGATAGTGGTTAAAATAGGCCAATTTGACCGAAAGAGTGAATATGATGGTAAATGTCTCCAACATTAAATTCATACCTAGGGAATATCTTCTTCACTTCCGTCCCCGACAATGATGCCAAAATATGTGTGCACTAGAAATTGTACCTAGACTACAAAGTACAAGCTAGAACATCCAAAACAAAAAAAATAGAAAAATGGTTTAAATTTTGTAGACTGTAAAGGAATTATGTATGAATAGGGTAAAGAAATAAAAACAACATATAATAACCAAATAAAAAATAAATCATGAAGATATGAACAAAAGGTCTGAAACATAGACATAAACCATATACATACAGTAAAAGAATTTTAGTTAAGTCCACAAACTTAAAAGCATCTCAGGATAAAAACTTTCATCAAGAAATGAAATGATAAGCAAGGTGATCAAACTGATCATAAAATTCAACTAAAAAAATATATAGATTAAACATTGGCTTATATAGTATGTTTCATTCCAAAATATACAGTCTTCAAAACTTATTGAGAGTTTGTCATATGTGCCTCTGATACATAGCTTGGTAGCATCTAACCCTTTCCAGGACAGAACCCTCTACCCCATTTACTACTATAATGCCTCTTTTTATATTAGAAAAAGTATTCCAACATATATTTAATAATATCCACATTTTAAGGATTCGAATCTGTTCAAACAGTTTAAAAAATAAAGGAGTTTCTAAATATAGAAAACTAACTCCTAAAACTATGACTTTAAATTCTATCTTAATGTGTCATCAAAATTTAACTGACAACTAAAAGATCATATTCATATTTGGCGAGTTGCTTATACTAGCATGGTGAGTCCATCCAATGATTGAGATCTTTTAAGAAGACGAACGTATTGTGATTATAGCACTTGGACCTTGTTTGATAATTCCCAATTCTTCTTGGGTAAATCTTCAATTTGAATTTGAGCATTTTTGTGCATTTTTCTTCCTCTTTAAGTCCTCCCTTGCAACTATGATCAATTCTTGATAACGACCATTTAATTCCTCCAAATATTCTCTTAATATTCTATTATCCCGCATGAGCTTATCATTTGCATAATTTAACTATTCATTCTGGACTTTATATTGTTGTGAATATTTCCCGAGAATTTCAACTTCTGAACTAAGTTTGATTTCTTCCTGATATATTGGGCTTTCTTCATTTTCTGAGGTTAGAGGAACCTTCAATTTTTTTATCAACAAATATTCCTGTATTTCACATATCTCCCTTGGATCTTTTAAATCCATGTCCTTTATTGGGGATTATGATTAAACAATTCTTGAGCTTGACCCAAATTCAAATTTTGGAAAACTTTGTTCTTCATGATCTTCACAATTTCTTTCCACTAATTTTGTTACATTTTGGTTATTCTCCTCTGTACTTTCTGCATCCTCATCTTCAGTTGAAGAATATTCAATTGTTTTAATTTTCTCATTCTTTAATTTAGGATTTAAAATCCTTTTCATATTTAGACTTAACTTGTTTGTTGTCCTAGTTTTGGGCCTCCACTTTGGTATTTCAGGTTTGGTATTTCTCACTATTGATACAAGGAGTATCAGGGGTCGATGCAATCTCTTCATTGAATGATGTCGAAACCTTTTCTTCTGAACAAAGTTCATGTTCTTGTTCCTTTGGTTTTTCGGTTCTTCCTCCATGTCATCTTTTGTGATGATAGGCTATTTTCAAACTCGATGCCTTTCCTATAGATTTTTTTGTTTTCCAACTGATTTTTGGGCTTCCTCTTGATTTGCAATTTTCTCAAGTCCAAAACCAGACAAAAAATTAGAAGTTTTTCCAAGCATGATTATTATTCTTAAGCTATGTTAACACTATCAACTTAACTAGACCATGATAAAATAAAGACTTATTTGTATGATCTATATGGATCTTTACCCTGTTATACATTTTAATAAGGATTTTAAAAAGAAAAAGGGTAAATTCATCTTCAACTGATCATTTAAATGTAGTAGGAATCTAAAATGATACGTATACATTGTATCAAACTTTCCTTCACATGTTATGTAACGCTACATAGTCCCAATAACTACCCTCCATTCTGCTTTGACAGCACTGAGGTGAATGCCCTTGTTCCAATCCATATATTCAAATCCAGACAATAAAAATAAACTTGGGTAAAATTCGAAGTGAATCTTTTTAAACCAGCGATCCCCTTCAATGGCTAAACTAGTTTCTTCTGCTGTTAATTCTTTAGTTAATTCAATATTTAGGGTTTGGAATTCAATGAAAGAAATTGAACAATTTTGAACAAAAGATAAATTAACCTCTAATTTATAACCTGTAATTTTCTCAAAGAAATAAATCCATCCAACCCTTCTAAAAAATTCTGCACAATCAGAAAAATCCTCAGCCCATTTGGTGCTGACTGGTTCCAATTTGCACAGTTTTCCACTTTTCTTCATGTTTAATTATCCACCAGATATCTATTGTGTTCTGAAACGTGCTCGCTTCATCTGGAAAATAGATGTCTTGATCCTCTATAATGTAAATGTGGAGCTAGGGTTAACCAATGGTCTTTGATTTCAAGGTAAATGTTGTGGAGAACTCGAGCTGACTGATGTTACACCGTCTCTGACCAAAATCTTGGGCCAATATTTCATAAAAAATGATGCATGAAACTGGGAATGTACTGACCATAACCTTTAATGATTTCAGGATTCCAGGAGTGCCATATATGTGAAATGTAATTATTTTGCTCCCGAAGTGTACCATGTCACATCTCACTTTATAAAATGCTCACAAAAACCTTTATGCAAGGGTTAGGAACATATAAATTTGAATAGTAAAGGAAGATTTAATATTTTTAAGCCAATGTTCAATCAAAAACTAAAAAATTAAATGGTAAAAATAACAAATAGTGAAACAATAAAAACAAAAGATAAGAAAATAGAATTTCAAAACAAGGAACAATCTCAGCTCTAGTAGCTTTGATACCATGTCAAGATTTTTGTGCTTCCATAGCTTAATTCCTAACTTGATAAGGGTGATTCCATGAAGGTGGGTAACACTTTTTGGCCGAATTTGGATATGAAAACCTGGTTTTTTACTCATGTGCTAGATCGAAGCCCTTGAAACGCATGCCATGTGAATTTATACTTGTAGTAAAAAAACAAATTGTAGAATATTATGTTGGCTTCCCAATGATATTTTTTTTTAAAATATTGCGATGTCATTTAATGTGTGAAATTTTGCATTTAATGCACTGTGTCACCTTAAAAATTTGAAGAAGTTAATAAGTGTCTTGTGTCCAATCTTACATTTAATAATTTAAAACAATATATATACATGATCATGATCTACACAAAATGCACTGTGCTCTGCATATTTTTTTGTTAATTTATTTTGCAATATGCAATTATTTATTATTTTTTAAAAGTGACCACATCTGATTTTAGCATCATTTTATACACATGTGTGTCCATCCCATATTTTTTTCACTGTTTTCAAAATTTGAAAAACCAAAGATACCCTTTTGAAGAGGATGCGTCGATGTGTGGGTTGTGCATTTTTACAAAAATTTTGGATGTCTATGTTTTACCCTACGGATTTTTCTTTGAGCTGCTTCGAAGTTGTTGTCAGGTTTTCTAAGTGTAAGTCTTAGAAATAATTTAAAAAATCCCATATGAATGCCAAAACGCATGCATGATACCTCAATGGATAGAGGATTCGGTGATGAATCTATCAGTATGAAATCCGCTCAGTTGTGTTCCATGAATGGCAGGGTTTACACCCCTAGAAGACACAAAGAAACATTGATTTTCTTGTAAGAGGGATAGTTCTCTGTTTTTAAGGCCCTCAATCGAGTTCTGGAGCTTGATCGAGCTATTCAAATACCTCGATCGAGCTCTTAACAGAACCTCAATCGAGGGTTTATTAAAACCTTAATCAAGGGTTTATTAAACCCTCGATCGATGTTCTAATAAGCTCATGATCAAGGTTCTGTTAAACACTCGAAAAAAAAAAGCTTTTTACATGACTACCAAGGTTTTATATGCACGCTCACCACCATGACTACCCTATCTAGAATATTATTCCCATGTAGGACATTTTAGAAATGGGATTCTAGGATCCAACTAAAAGAATGGACGTAAGTAATTTCAACATCATTTGTTTCAGCCAACTCTGCAAATAATAAATCTATTAGAAATTTAAACAAAAAAACAATCATGACATTGCCATATTATTCTACCAATAGACCTTTGGTCATTTTACCTGGAAACCAGAAGTCCCTGGTACAAACTGCCATGGGGCCAAAGTTTTGAGAAATGGATTGTTAAAAGCTTTTTAATGCTCATTAAACTACTTAAAACACAAAATAGGACTGGAATGGAGCAGCAGTCGAGGGGCGGGAATTGAAGATCATAATTAGAGTTACATAAATGGAGTGAAAGGTTTTAAATACTAAAATACTTTGTTCCTTCGTATATAACTTTTAATTTAAAAAAACTACAATTATGTGATATGACTTTGAAAACACGAATATGGACACCCAAAAATTTCTTTAATTAAAGTTTTTAAAATCTTGTATTGTTCATGGGAACAAGGTCTTCAAATATAATTAAAATCAAACATAGAACTATATGATAATAAAATTTAATAAAACACAATTTCAACTAGAAGAATGATACTTGTGGGTAATAGTACATACCTTGAAGAAAAAACAAGTAAAAGCATTACTTATTTTATGTATAGATATTAGTCGTAGAGTAATTGGATTTATAGATGTGATTGATTAGAGTCATAGACATGATTAATCACATCTATAACCCAATTACTCTATGACCCATATCAAACAAACAAAGTAAAATGATGGGTTTGTTTCCTATTATAGGCGATTAGAGATGCTCGATCGAGGTCTTGTTTAACCCTCGATTGAACATTTTTAACCCTCGATCAAGGTCTTGAACCATCGAGCAAGGGTTTATCAAAATATCGATCGAATGTTTAACATGACCTCAATCGAACATTTTATAAACCCTCGATCGAGCTGTTAAGACCTCGATCGAGCTACATTTTTTTGTTTTTGCCGAATCCACCTTGCCAAAAATTGTAACCCACCTCTGTGGATGCACCCATAATTATTTAATACATTTTCACAATAACAACATAAAGAGGATCACTAAAAGAAACACAATCACAAGGTACACAACAATTTACCCTGGGAAAGCCTAAAGGGAAAAAAACGACAAAAACTTCCTTAATATAGATTACCAGAATGTAATGACCAAAGAACAAGGTCTCATAGAGAGAGATAGACCAAACTCCAAGAATAAGAGCCAAAACACCAAAGACACTAGTCCTCCTCTGGATTTCTCTCTCTTGTTCAATACAAGTGTGAGTGAGTGTGTATGAATGAGGGCGGGTTCCTCCCTATTTATACTAAAATTCCCAACTAACATTTAACCTAACTAGGCCAACATGTCTAACTGACAGGGCCGACCTACCTAGGAAATCTCACAATAATAATTATATTACTATTTTTGGGGTACTAAAGACCCGACTTACAAGGAAGGGTTTACCTCATGACTTTTACATGACCTTTTACATCAGTGAAATTTCCCGAAGGAGGAATAATAATAATGTAAAGTACAAGTAGAATATTTTTCGAAGTTACATTATTTCAACAGAAACTCCATAAATTTTATGGTGTTAAAATTTGTGAAAACAATATTATGGATGATAATATGGTGGAATTGATCCATTTATGTATGTTGCAAAGAGTGAAATTACAAACTCACACATTCAACCACTACCTTTTAACACCTTAATGGAAAATTTAAGAGCCAAATACCCTCACAAAAATTGAGCCATAATCAATAATGAAAAAATTGTAAAAATTGAACCATAATCAATAATGAAAAAATTGTAATTCTTTACTAGTTGATCGAACTTCATTATTAATAACTATTATATATGTCTCTCTAAATTTTTTAATAAAATTTAATATTCTAATTATATCCTAGAGAATTAGAAGTTAATATGGTAAGTCATACATGACAACATGCATAGAAGATTGGTTTCCAAATTAGTATTTTACTATGTGAGTATGAGAATGTGCTCAATCCACGGAATCAATAAAAATAAAAATAGATAAATACACTTTTATGTTTAAATATAATATCAAGTAACAATTTATCAAGGTAGAGAAAGGGAAGGAACCAATAAAAATAAACAAAAATAAAAAGACTTGTATGTTTAAATATAATATCAAGTAACAAGTTATCAAGGTAGAGAAAGGGAAGGAACGAGACTAATTGGATCATTGAAATATTTCCAAACTATAAAGAATTATATTCATCTTACAAAATTTTCCCAAATGTTGGTAGTTTGAAAATGTGACAAAATTTGTATTTTACGAAAACATGAGCATGGAAGATAGTGGTTGTCCATGGATAATATGCCAAAAAGGCACAACACCTATATTATCATTGTTGTGATGATTGTTCTTAGGTATGGGAAATTTAATTTTGAAAGTTCCACCTAGGAAAAAATAAGTTTAAATGTAAACCAAGGTTAAAAAAGGGATGGGTTAGGATTGAACTCTCATAGATAGTTTTGTAGAGAGTGAGCTGATTTGGATATTAGGGTTATACGAATTTAACGGTCACCACAACAATTGAGAAAGGTGCATGGGATAAGAATTCAAGGGTATTGATTGTTCACAAGAGATTTATGAAAGTGCAATTTAAATATGTTTTGTGAAGGAAACTAGGGAAGGTGTTGTAAAGGTGATATAAAAGATAATCTCTTAGAAAATTGGAAGGAAATTAGGCAATTTATGTTGTCCCGGTTTTTATGAAAAAGAGAGGAACATTTCATTTTTGAAGTACTAGGGTTTTGAAGTTTCTAGAGGAAGAATGTCTAGGTTTTCTACAAAGTGATCTTCTTATCTAGGGATAGATTCTTATCCATGGATGGATATGATGAAAATGGTATTAATTATCTTTTTTTTAATCTATATCTATATGATTATTCCTCATCATAGTAAGATCATGTAGAACCTAATGGAATTGATGAAACATTTTTGCAGTTGTAAATTTCAATCATGAAGTTGTCTAGTTCATGGAGGAAGAGTTGACTACACATATTCCTCTTTCTTTGACATTTCACTTTACAATTTTGATGTTTATCTCTATGAGATTTTTCTCTAGAATATACATGCTCACGCATTGTTAACATGAAATCAAAGCAACATGAGAGAACGTGATTTTATCTCCTTCTACGGTGTAAACTTATCAATGCCTAGATATACTTGAAATTATATGTGACTATCCATGGGATTTATCTCTATTTTCGTAAGTAAAGGTTCTGGAATAGGTATTTGTTATAGGTGTATCCTCATTCCATAAAAAACATCCTACAAATGATGATGGAAATTAACTAATATAGTTGAATTATATACATCATTTGTAAAATAAATTATTAATATAAGATACTTCATAACTTTGGTAAGAAAATGAGAAGGGAAATTTTGGTTTCAAGATTTTAATGCTATAGAGGATGGAGGAGATGGATTATGGTGAAGGAAAGAAACAATATATAGGTTCATTTTACACATGCATGAAGAGTTTGTTGAAATATTTGAAATCTCCACATAATTAATTAAAATCTCAATTGAAAAATCCATGGTGGCTGAAGGAATGTCATATTTGGATGCTAGTAGTAGAACGGTTGTTACGCCTCATTAAGAAAGGATGGTCTAGGTACAACTGAGGACCAATAGTTAGGATCCAATATACTCATCCTTGAATGCATCCATGGGGGATCAATCCCAATATAATCCTAGAGATGAACACCTACTCTAACTTTCATAGGTAGCTAATCCTCTTTGCAATGTTTCTCATGTGTATCCATTATATTTAGTTATTGATGATAATTTGGAGTGGGGATAAAAGGAGAGTAAGTTACTAGAAGAGTATTTTTTGGAGGCAAGTAAGATCAGTTGAAATGGTTCCAGAATAAATAAATTTGAAGACGCAAAGAGCAATCGAACCATAAAAAAAAATGTATTAGAGCTAGACCTAACAATGTGAATATGATGGTTGAGAAAGATGTGCAATTTTCATAGGTTTACGATTTAATGAAGGAAATCATATGACACTTCATGGGAAATTTTTTTAAGAGAAAACCCTTAAAGTGTGTCTATTGGAACATTGGAAACTACTACTAGGTTATGTTCTAATGTTTCATGTTCTCGTGAAAGCATGGATTGGTTTCACTTTGAAGAATGAAGAGAATGTGAAGCGGGTGATATAAAAAGACTAGTTGTGGATGCCTTCAAGTGTTTGTATAAAGTGTCTGGTTCTTTATTTTGATCCACATATAGAGAAATTGTTTTTTTAGGAAGTGTGGGTGTTGCTTCTTGATCTACTGTGGTAATTTTGACTCAACACAATTTCGAAAAAAGTGGACCTAATGCTATTGGACAATTCATTTCTCTTGAGGAAGGATGGGAAAACAAGTATGATAAGAAAATTCCCAACATATTGGTGGAACTTGACTTATGAGAGGGCCTATTGGCGGATATAGATATTGAATGGCATGTTTGGAAGTATTCCCATAGACTATACTATTGGTAAATACCCTTTGATACATTATTTGTCACAAGGTAGTTCATTTAAGGAATACCTATACTTTTGGATAGAAAGATTTAGAGAGTCAAAATAATAGTCAGGCCAAAACGATTCATGAGAAAGGAGGTGCAATGAATTATTGTTCCTTATAGTTAGTTGGAAACATAATACTATGGACTCTAGTGAAGTAGATGTGGTGGTTGGGATTTCAAAAGCTCTCATTGAACTAACTTTACAAAATTTAGAGAATTCTTCATCAACATTAATTTTTCTTTAATTTCTGGATGTATCATACCATCCCTTGTGTTTACTAGAAGAGTAGTATGGACCTATAGTTATTGTCGATAAGGAGGGTCCTACAACCCCTAAATAAAAAATTTGTTTATTGTCCATGTGATTGTCAATAACCCTAATAGGTGTGATAGGGGGGTGGATAATAGAAGGGGATTCATTTGTCCTCATATATTTCACATTAAAGGGAGGGGTTTTTCTTCTCTTAGTGAACCTTAAATTTCTTGTGAGAAAAACCTTGAAGTTTATGGTCTGGTTGTAGAATTAGTTTTGTCTAAAATTTCAAAGAAATTGCCTTATTTCCCCTTAAAACGTATTTAGAAGAGGTTTAAATTTTCCCTCATGAACTCCTATTATCTCTTGAAATATCAGAAAGACAAGTGGAAAGATTCCATGGTGGTCAAAGATGGATTATATTTAGATAAATGGAATCCTATAATATCCCCAATCTAATATATATATA
>LPNX010324924.1:0-14106 GCA_001517045.1 Pseudotsuga menziesii | reverse complement strand
TTTATGACATTAAAAGGATTGACATTTGTGGACAAAATACCAACGATGCTTCCTTTATAGTATATACTTTTTAAGTGCCAAGCATTAACCACCTTTCAGAGGTTTGCGCTTACATACACTTTAATTAGGTGTGTGACTATTGGGGCGCGCACCCTAACGGTCCTTAAGGTGGGTAACTCCATAGGTTTATGGGAGTTTGTAAGCGGAGTTACAACTCAAAATAGTCTTAGGGGTGTCGGGGTTAAGTAAAAGTCTTCCTTTTGTAATAAAACCATGGTTTAAGTCCATGGTTTTGTAATAGTGCGCTGTATAAATAGGCACTCTTGTAAAGAAGTGAGGTTAGGATTTTGATGTAAGAGGAATTGATTCAAATCTAAGGCTATTTTTGTAAGAAAGGTTAAGTCCCAGCTGTGTGTGTGGACAACCTCTGCAGCTGTGTGCGCAGAGGGTTTTTGGGTGATTAAGGAAAATCTGCTGCTGTGTGCGCAGAGGCCTGCAGCTGTGTGCACAGCTTTGAGGACTTGAAGGGATCTGCAGCTGAGTTCGCAGATCAGAACTATGGTTTTTGTAAAGAGTTGAATAAAACACAATTCTGTGGACGTAGCCCCTACACTGGGGGTGAACCACATTATATCTTGTGTTGTGGATCTTTGTGTTGTTTTTGTTATGTCTTTTATGCATTGATGAATATACACATCTAATAAGTAAGATCAATGCTAAAATACTAACTTCACGTGAATTCCCAGAAAAGGGTTAAGCAAGTCACTGTTTGTTTATCTAACTGCGAAGTTATATATGTGAATGTCGAAGTTCTGTGTTATATGATTATAAGTTATTAAAGGCTAAAGGTACAGTAATATCCCTCTTCTGCTTGCAGAAACTTGATTCTGCGGCACCCCATAGTTGTTTCAGGTGAGACTGCAACCTGCTCGTAGGTTGTTGCCGAAAGGGCCAACACTGTGGGTCTTTTGTTGGTGCGAAGCGAATGGTATAAAACCCAGGTCTGCCCTATTGCCCAACAAATTGGTTCTGTTGCCGGTTGAACTCAGTATCTGCTCAAGAGGGGTTTACGTCGTACCTTGAGGGCTATGTTCTAGAGGCCCTCTGTGAAGGAAATCGTTGATTGGCTTGATGAGACTTATCTGAAATTTTCCAAGCAAGAGAACAAAGATCTGCGTCGTAGTGCAAACAACTTTTTACAAAGGTATGTTTTTTGTGATGTTTATGAAATTTTCTTTGGTAGTATCCACATAGAGTTGCACCAGTGGTTATCCAGGTTGACAGAGAGAAGGATGAATTTCCAAGAAGGTCAGTTCCCTGCTTGGACCCCCGCAAGAATTAATATATTGAAAAGGGTGAACAACGATATATCTTGAGCTGTTGATTTCTAGACGACGTGAACCCTTGAAGCATTTGTGACAAAGTTCGCCATCGACACGAGTACTTCCTTTAGTGAAGCCAAGAAGCAGTTTTTCAAAGGACCAAGGGGTAAGTTTTTCAATTCATTTAGTTTGAGAATTAAAATGTTATTGGCTGAAAAAGGTATATTGCTCATTGAATCAGACTGTTAGATTTAGTATTACTAACCTATGTTGGCAAGTGAAAGTACCTTCAACGAGCAAAGTGGTTTGCTGCGAAGCGGAAAAAGGTACAAGAGATATTTTGGATCCTATCCTCTAGGTCAGAATACTAAGTATTCCCCTCTACACCCCACAGATTCGGAACCCAAAGAAACCCCTTCTGTTGGACACCCCCCGGTAACCCCGCAGCGCAGACCCGTTACCCCTGAAAATCCGTCGCAGTCTGAAAGTCACCCTCGTCCGAGTATTCTTGTCATAGGTCACTCTACCCCAGTAAGTCCCACCCCCACCTACTTCTCGTCCCCGTCCCAACCCCCCTAGATCCACTATGGCCCACATGACTGATGATATTAAGCTCCCTATTTTCAAAGGAACTGGATCAAAGGATCCAGAACAGTTCTGGTTTTTATGTGAAGCAGTGTGGAATGCTAAGAAAATTACAGATCAAGATGTAAGAAGGGCGCAGCTCGTTACTTCTTTTAGAGATCAAGATTTGACCTGGTTCATGAAATTATCCAGTACTCAGATCCATGCCTTAGATGATATTAAAGCAACAATAATCAAGGAATTTGAGAAGCCAAAGTCAGAGTCGCAGTGTATCACTGAATTGAAAGAGATTCAGCGGAGGTGAGATGAATCAGTGTGGGACTTTGATCAGAGGTTCAAAGTCCTTCTAGACCAAGTTAGTTTCACCATTGGACCTACATAGCACAAGGAATGGTTCATTGCAGTGTTGCTACCACATATCAGAACTCCACTCATGCAACAGAAGGTTGCTGACCAGCAAGAGGCTCTGGAAATCGCGATGAAACTTGAAACCGCTCCTATCAAAGATAATTCTGGTATCGCTCAAATCCAAGTGTAGTTGGCAGCAATGGCTCTGGAACTTCGTGATATGAAGAGAGAAAAAACCAGCTGTGAAGAGGTTTGGTGTACACAATGTCGGACAGAAGGTCATGCCAAGGAACAGTGCCCTGTGGTAAGAAATTACCTGAATATGGGTGTGCCAAACCCATTTAACCCACAAGTTCTATATTGTGAGCTTTTCAGAACAACAGGTCAACATCGACCTGAAGACTGCTATCTGCTACAGAGGTATGGGAAAGTACCTAAGAACCTGTATTGTAAATTCTGTAAGTCCATAGGACATAATGAAGATGAGTGTCGTAGTTATGACCTCATGAGAGAGCGCACCTACGACGCCTATCGGGTACAAAATGAGGGACATAGAAATGATGGTTACAGTTACCGCGGTTATGCCTCAGCTAGAGGTGCTTTTGGAGGTCGTGGTCATGGTCGTGGTGGTATGGCCAGAAGAGGAAGACGCCAGGTTGTGTGTTATAACTGTAACCAGGCCGGACATCTAGCTCGCGACTGTCGGAACCCAACTATGACATGTCGGTATTGCTGTGCAGTAGATCATGTGATTGAGCAGTGCCCACAGCTGATAGCTAAGATTCAAGAAAGAAATAGTGCCCCTCCTCAGAATATTCACATGATTTCAGTCGAGCAAAGACCTGCCCCATCCATTAATGTTGTTACCCGGAGTGGAGCTACGACGCACATACAGAACCAGGAGAAATAGGTTCATAAGGCTCCTGATAAAGCCCCCAAATTTGATCTCGAAAGATAAAAAGAGACATTCATGGAAGTCAAAAGAGATTTGGATTCTCCTAGCACATCAGTAGCACCGGCGCAACAACATTAGCAGTAGTCGCAGCTGCAAAAATCCTTGATGGACAAAGTAAGTACATTGTCCTCCTTTTTACAGAGCTGTCTGAAACTCTTAACAAATCAGAATGCTTTACATGAGTTGCAGAAAGTTATTGCTTCTTGCGAACCTCAGCAAAGTTCTAGTGAGACAAAAACTGTTAATAGAGTTAGAAGAACTGGTAGGAAAATGAGGTTGAATGCTCAGATAGGAGAATATGAGATGACTGATGTGATCTTGGACTTAGGGTCAGAAGTAAATGTCCTAACCAAGTAGACCTAGGAACAAATGGGAAAACCTACCCTTGATTGGTCCCCTATACAGTTGAGATTAGCCAATCAGTAGAAGATCGTGCCCCTAGGAATATTCCCTAGTGTCTCAGTAGATATTGATGGGGTCAATACTTTAGCAGACTTCGAAGTTATTGAGATCATTGATGACAGCAATCCCTATCCAGCATTGCTAGGAATTGATTGGGCAATGGAAAATGTTGCAGTCATTAACCTTAAGAAGAGACAAATGACTTTCGAAGGGAAGGGTTTGAGAGTCATAATACCACTAGACCCTTCTCAAGGAGAAAGGTACACAGAACCACTCAGTGATGAAGATCAGGATGTCCTAGACCACATTTATAATATCACAGCTAAGGAAGAAGATTATGTTGATCCTACTGCCAAAGGTATCACGGATTGGCAGTGTGACAGCTCCTGTATGATGGACTCAAATGATGGTTTAGAAAACTGGTAGAAAAGACTGTATGAGTTACATGGACATAGGTGTGCCATAATTACCAAGTCTCTCAGATGGCTTAGCTCACAGACAAGAGCCTTACCTGTTTTTGATGGTTCGACCGACCTAGAAGAGTTTATTGTGCAATTCTCAGCGCAGGTACTAGACTCACAAAGAATGGAGACATTAGATTTAGCATTCAGAGCTACAGCAGCCAGATGGTGGAATGGTCACAAAAAGTACATTCAAAGTTGGAAAGTTTGTCAACAGTCCCTGCACCTAAGATTCATGGATCGACCATAGGAGGTACGAAGCAGGTTTAATGGTAAGACCATCCCTCAGAAGCATTTGGGAGAATACTACCACACCTGGAAGCATGTACCTCGTACATAGTGGTTACATAGGTTTTTGCATACTCTGGATCCTATAGCAAAGAACTGGTATGCGGAGGTCGAGATTCGCCATGGTACTGTAAGTTGGGATAGTCTTGTTGATAGTTTTGTGCTGACATTCTGTATTAATGACGTTTGTCCTACTTTAGATGCAGCTATCAGGTTGATCCATATCAAAGTATTTGATGACCAATAAATAGCAGAGTACCAGCCTGATTAGAAGGCACAAGAAGCTAATGCAGTCGAATGTTATAACCTCGCAATTGACGAGGATGAAGATCCGTGCAACATTGACATTCCTGAGTCAGAAGGACACTGCGAAGTACATGGACCAGCAATTGAAGCACCTGAAGTGACTCAACCCCTGAAGACATGAACAGTCAACATTGGATCAGTAGAACAGCCTAAGTATGCTACCATTGGAGATTATTGGGATGACGAGATGGTAAGCAAAGTGACCCAACTTCTCCACGAATATCAGGACCTATTTTTGATGAAGTTCTTAGAGATGAAAGGTATCCTTGGTGATATCAGTGTATAAAGATCCCCTTGAAACCTGATGCGAATCCTGTGAAACAACGCCCCTATAGGTTGAACCTTAAGTATAAGGAAAAAGTTAGGATGGAGCTGGATAAGATGCTTGCTGCAGGAATCATTGAACCTGTTGAAGAATCTGAGTGGGTCAGTCCTATGGTGGTGCAAGAGAAGAAGACTAAGGGTGAAATCCGAATCTGTGTTGATCTGAGGAAGCTGAATGATGCTTGTCTACATGATCCTTTCCCCACCCCCTTTATAGATGAGGTTTTATACAATGTCGGAGGTCAGGAAGTATACTCTTTTACTGATGGATTTTCAGGGTACCATCATATCAGAATTGCTCCAGAAGATCAGCATAAGACAACCTTTGCCACAGAAACGGGCTCCTTTCAGTATACAGTTATGCCCTTTGGATTGAAGAATGCCCCTGCTATGTTTTCTAGAGTAGTCATCTACGCATTTAAGAAATTTATACATAAATTATTAGAAGTTTATTTTGATGATTGGACTATATTTGCGTTACTAAAAGACCATGTAGCTAGTTTAAGACTTATGCTAGACAAGTGTAGACAGCATCAGATCTCCTTGAACTTGAAAAAGTGTATCTTTTGTGCACCTTTTGGAATTCTGCTAGGTCATATTGTATGTAAACAAGGATTGATGATGGATCCTGTGAAGATAGCCATTATTGTCAACCTGCCACCTCCGAGGTCTGTTAAGCAACTTTGCACCACGCTTGGTCATACTGGATATTACAGGAAATTCATTAAAGGATATGCTCAGATCACAACCCCCATGGAAAATCAGTTGAAGAAAGATATTAAGTTTGAATGGACAGCTGAGTGTCAAGAAAGCTTGGATATTTAGAAGAAAAAGATGGTAACTGCTCCTATCCTGGTCTTCCCTGACTGGAATAAGGAGTTTCATGTGCATGTCGATGCCTCCTCCATTGCTATAGGTACAGTATTGGCTCAGTCAGGTGAAGGTAATATTGATCACCCTATTGCTTTTGCAAGTAGAAAATTGTCCACAACAGAAAAGAATTATACTACAACTGAACGCGAAGGTCTAGCTATGGTTTATGCATTATAGAATTTTCGGCATTATTTGTTAGGATCTCATTTTAAGATGTTTACTGACCATTCTTCCTTGAAGTATTTGGTTAACAAGCCTGTGCTAGGTGGAAGGATATGCAGATGGCTGATTCTGTTTCAGGAATATGACTTTGAGATCATAGTTAAGCCTGGAAGACTTAACCTAAGACCTGACCACTTGTCGCGGCTCGAGTCAGGAGAAGAACCCACTAGTCTGGACAAAGGCCTTCCTGATGCCAAGTTGTTTGCAATTCAGATGGTTGATGATTATTTTCAAGATATTTTTCAGTACTTATCTACAGGTTTTGCACCCGCTGAAATGACAACACAGCAGAAGAAGCAGTTGGTGGTTCGAGCAGCTAACTTTACCTTAATAGCAGGATAGCTATATAAGATGGGGCCAGATGAAATACTGCACAGATGTGTCCTGGAGCATGAAAAAACCCTAATTTTGGATGAGGCACATTCTGAAGCGGCAGGAGGTCATTACGCCGGAAAAGCTACAGCACAGAAGATTTTGACAGCTGGATTGTGGTGACCCACAATTCACAAGGATGCAAGAGAATATTGCCATAGCTATGACATCTGTCAAAGGACAGGAAAACCATCTAGGTGGGATGAGATGCCTCTAGTTCTGCAGGTAAATTTACAAGCTTTTGACAAGTGAGCTATTGATTTTGTTGGACCAATCAATCCCCCTGCGAAGAAATCTGGAGCACGGCATATTATTACAGCAACTGATTTCCTTACCCCGTGGGCCAAAGCTCAATCAGTCAAGAACTGTAGCACTGATACAGCTGCGAAGTTCATCTTCAATGACATCTTATCCAGATTTGGGTGTTCTAGAGTTCTTATGAGTGATCAAGGATCACATTTTCTAAATAAGACTATAGAAGTATTGACTGAAGAATTTCAGGTGTATCATCAGAAGAGTACTGCCTATCATCCATAAGCAAATGGCACTGTTGAAGCTTTTAACAAGATCCTTGAACATGCTCTGACGAAGGTTTGCAATGTTAACATAAATGAATGGGATCTTAGAATTCCAACAATACTATAGGATTATAGGACTACCTACAAGAAGTTGACAGGCCATACACCTTTTAGGTTGGTCTATGGACAAGAAGCATTCATGCCCATGGATTACATTGTTCCTAGCCTCAGAATATCTGCTTTCACAGTGATGGATGACCCAGCTATAATGACAGAAAGGCTGACAAAGATACTAGAACTGGAAGAGGACAGATTTATTGCAGGGTTTTAGCAGCAAGTGCAGGAAGCTCGAGAAAAAGCGTGGCATGATAGACACATCAAGAAGAAGCAGTTCTAGCAGGGTGATCTTCTTCTCTTATATGACAGCAAATTCATGAAATTCCCAGGTAAATTCAAGACCCATTGGAAAGGACCATACATAGTCCAGAAAGTCACTGATGGTGGCGCAGTCCAGTTAGCTAAGTTGAATGGAGAAATTTTACCTTCTATGGTAAATGGTAGTCGCTTAAAGAAGTACACGGACAGGCCGGGACCTCCCAATCAGAAATAACACCAAGAAGGAAAGTATAAGTAGCAAGAACAGTTGAAATTGGGTGCTCGACTATAATGAAGTTGTCCTCAAAGCTACGAAGTGTGGAAGACTGTCAAAGTTCGAAGGTTGAATTTTGGGTGCCGTATGGGTAAGGAAGGGTCGAAGGTTAAGCTGAAGTTAGTGGCCATGTCATAGATCAAAAGGTGTGTCGCAGCGTAAACTGTGATGGATGGGACAACCTAGACTTGGCAGCACCGGCATGAGAACTACTCTAACTGCCAGTAATGATCAGATTTTGGGAAAATATGGCGCCGTGTGGACACGATTTCCACCACTCCATCAGATTCAGGGTCATTAATGAACCATGATGACAGATTCTATTGCGGGATTCTATAAGAAACTACATCGACCTGCATCTTCCGCATTGTGCATTTCTTTGAGTTTCTTCAGTTAGAACTATGTCGAATGATTGTGAAGCCCAGAAGTTATTACGAGTGTTTAGGGAGAGAGGCATACTGAACCTTTTGAGCAATCCACCCGTGCAGCCATGCTCGACCAAGGCACAAAGAAAGGCAGAAGTTCGCTCTAAGAGGGGGGAAGAAAAGCAGAAGTTCGCTCTATGCTGCACAAAGAAAATCACTGGTCCTCATGGGAAAAATTTGAAACATCCCAAGATGTATCCTCCTGGTTTGGCAGAACCAAGGCAGTTGTTTGTCTTATGCACCTTGACACACAATTCTGGGGACCCTAAGTTGTGGATGGTCAAATGTTCAGCAATCAGATCGAAGGATGGGGTCACTGATAGATCCAGAAGGCCTTAACCAGCATAAATATTACAAAGTAAAGGAGCAAGCAGCGCACTATGTTTTTCTAGCAAGATTCTACCACTAGAAAAGCAGATGAGTGTCCTGGGACGGGACACTGGTGAGTCTTAGGGGCCTGTTGGGGCGTGCACCCTAGCGGTCCTTAAGGTGGGTAACTCCGTAGGTTTATGGGAGTTTTTAAGCGGATTTATGACTCAAAATAGTCTTATGGGTGTCGGGGTTAATTAAAAGTCTTCTTTTTGTAATAAACCCATGGTTTAAGTCCATGGTTTTGTAATAGTGCACTGTATAAATAGGCACTCTTGTAAATAAGTGAGGTTAGGCTTTTGATGTAAGAGGAATTAATGCAAAGCTAAGGCTATTTTTGTAAGAAAGGTTAAGTCCCAGCTGTGTGCGTGGACGACCTCTGCAGCTGTGTGCACAGAGGTTTTTTGGGTGATTAAGGAAAATCTGCTACTGTGTGCGCAGAGGCCTGCAACTGTGTGCGCGGCTTTGAGGACTTGAAGGGATCTGTAGCTGAGTGCGTAGATCAGAACTATGGTTTTTGTAAAAGGTTGAATAAAACACAGTTCTGTGTACGTAGCCCCTACACTAGGGGTGAACCACGTTATATCTTGTGTTGTGGATCTTTGTGTTGTTTATATTATGTCTTTTATGCATTGATGAATATACACATATGATAAGTAATATCACTGCTAAAATACTAACTTCACGTGAATTCCCAGAAAAGGGTTAAGCAAGTCACTGTTTGTTTATCTAACTGCGAAGTTATATATGTGAATGTCAAAGTTCTGTGTTATATGATTGTAAGTTATTAAAGGCTAAAGGTACAGTAATAACCCTCTTCTGCTTGCAGAAACCTGATTCTGTGGCACCCCATAGCTGTTTCGGGTGAGACTGCAACCTGCTCACAGGTTGTTGCCGAAAGGGCCAACACTGTGGGTCTTTTGTTGGTGTGAAGTGAATGGTATAAAACTCGGGTCTTCCCTATTGCCCAACAGGCAGGCCCGATTGAACGACCATAATGACTTATGTTGAACAGTTCCCTCCTTCCAGGGGTGCACTTGACCACTTTCTATGCAAATGGTCACATACTGTAAGAGGATTTGAACTCTGGTGGTAGCTTTAACAGTGCTCTCCATTCACCCACCCAACTTACCTTTCATGTGGTTAGGTCAACTACCTTATCTTTCATTTACTGCTTCTCATTTATTTTGAATTTAAACAACGTATTGAGGGAAGCCTTACTTGGATGGTTTTGCTAGTTTAGTTAGCAGGAAAGACTGAAACTTAGGGGATTTATGAAGTATAAATATTGCAAGACACTCTTAGGTGGAGTATAATATAAAATTCCGATGTAGACATCAAAAATTCCTTTGAAAACCTTTTAACTTGTACACAAACACTCATCATACATCTAACTTTAAGATTGGTGGTTAAGACCATAGGACACATGACATGAAATAGTGGAGGCCCATAGTTTTTCAAAGGTTTTTTTTGGTAGTTTGGTGACTTTAATGAAAAGAGAGGAAAAGTATACTAAGAGGAAAAAGATCAGATATTATCAAATTCAATCATAGAGAAGAAAGATGGAGGTAGAGTTCTGATGGTGATAGAAATGGAGAAGCTCCATGGAGAAAGAAGAAAACACTAGCCAAAGAATCCTTGTGAACCCATTGTAGCCCAGTTGAGACATACCAGCGAGAATATTAATGTTTGAAGGGAATTGACCCATGTTTTGTTGTAAGCTACAGTAAAGAGCCCATTAAGTCCTGTTTGTAATAATTGAACCTTGAATTGAATAGACTAGTTAAGCTTGTTGTTTCCTCTGTTAGTTATGTATTGATTTTTGTGAATCTGCATCCATAAAATTGTTGTGTGCTCTGAGAATAATTGCAGCCCCAATAGACTTGCACCATTTTGGTAATAGAGCAAGTTTGATACCTGTTTGAGAGAATTTATAGAATTCTGGCATCCATTTTTAGTCAATGTTTCAGACAAGGATACTGTAGTTGAAACTGGAATCTGGAGTATCAGAATAGAGGTCTGATGCCTACATCTATGTGAATGATATCAGTAAATATATTTTATTGGGTACAATCATTGGAAAGAAGACAGTTCTAGAAGGAAAGAAGACCGTTGGGTGGAAATGTTGTTAGGGAAATTTCACATAAACAACAATTTGGCCGCTAAGGATGGATATTCATGATGTGAGGTTATGATGTTGGGTTTGTGCTAAACATTAAGATGATCTCCTCAAGACATAATTTACCTTTTCTAAGATTCCTTTCTTTTGTGCCACTTTGACTTTCCTTTTACTTTCTCTATGTATGTCAAGAGAAAATTTCGACCCATTGCACGTATTGCTAAATTTGGTATTCACGACTTAGGGCGATGGCTTTTGTCTTACCCTAAATCTCCAACATTTTCTATATTTATGCCTTTCTTAAGCGCATCAAGAAAAAGGATCCATTTCAAACTGTTACTAAATTGACCAAAGTGGCAACTTTAATGAGCATGTCAACTCACAAAAGGATTCAGCTTTGCCCTGCATAAAAACTAAGAACTAAAGTAAAAGGGATACCTATTATTAGCCATTTCCTCTTTTCTCACCATTATTACAAAACATTTGACAGTTATTTTCACCCAAGAAATCTAGGCATTTCCTAAAACACAATACTAACAAGTATATCAGACCACAACCCCCAAAGATAGAATTATGTTTCTACATTTTTTTACTATCACTGAGTTTTTGGAAGGTTGTTTCATTTATATTTTTGCTTAGATTATCTATATCCACAGTTTTTTTCCTAACATTCTTATATGTAACAAATGACCTTTTAGTTGTCTGTATGATTATGGTGTCAAACATTTGAGATTGATTTCTTCTGTAAGGATCATGCATAAGAATAGAAACTTAAATAGTCGCTTTCCTGATATCACAATTATCAAAGTTTGCCTACAACATATAAGACAATAATTATATGCTAATGACTTGTGAATGTAAATCTCTCTTAATGGTTTTTGTTGGATTTAAATCACAGGATTTGATGAAAACTCCATATCCGATGCGGCAACCTTTGCTAAAGAATCATGTGTTGGTGATGCTGACTCAACTTCAATGCCAAATTGTTTGCATCCATGCTCAGGAACGGAATAGGATAAACATGTGTTCCTCCTACCACAAAAGATGATGCAGACTAAAGAAAACAGTTTGGAAGAAACAACCAATGATAGCAGAATGAGAGGAAATAGTACTGAAAATGAAAAAGTAGCTGGTCATGTTTTTTTTTCATAAATGAACAATTGAATCATACATGGTGAAAACGAAAAGGATAGTGACAAAAGAATGGTATCATCAGTGGAAAATAGTAAAAATCCTATTAATCTGCACTCTACACTAGAAACAAGAAAAAAAAACTAGGAGAAATAGGAAGTTAGTGTCTCTCAAGTAAAGCTAATTAAAATTCCTTTGACTCAACAATCTGCTTCAGAGGAAGGGAAAACAGACCTGACAGTAATCGAAGTAATTTAGGAGTCCATAAATTTTCCATCTAATCAAAGGTCTTCAAAGGATAAAGGTATGAACACATTACAGGAATTCAAGGATGAATCATGCAATAATAAAAATAGTGAGGTCTCCACTGCAGTAGAGGTGCTGGAAAAACCTACCTTAGCACAGTCGGTTGTTGAATTTCATCATAATGGACATGACAACGATGCAAAAATTAGTGCTAAAGAGGAAGCAATTGAAGGGTTATCTGATTCATAATCTTTGAATAGAGTAAATATGGCACTCTTGGTTGAATCCAATGATAATTCATGGATAATTCCTATTGTAATGTTGCCTGGTGAAATAGACCAACAAACACAAAATCTGGCTTCAGAGCCTGTTGTTTCTCCAAACATGATTGAAGACATAGCAGAAGTATGCAGCATTCACAAAAAAGAAATTGCAATTTCTTCTATGAATGTGGACAGCAAAGATATAGCTTTACAGAGCCAAAATTATTTACATTCAAAGGATCCATTCATGGAAATGACTGAAGGAGATAGGATAAACAATTTTGAGTCTAAGGTTGACATGGCAGATGCTTCAAATTGTTCTATTTCCAGGATTCAATTTGATTCAAGTGAAACAAAATACAATTCAAATGAAGTGTTCCAGAGCTTAGATTGTCTAAACAAAATGGATGCACCTCAAAAGCAGGAAGATATAAATCAAAACTCATCATATGAAATGGAAAACGAAGATGTCAACGGATTGACTACTAACACTAGGAGTTTAAAGGATGGTAGACTACTCACTTCATATAATGATCTTCTGACATTGCCAGATAATAGCATGACAACAATAGGTATTATTTGAATTTACAAAAAAACATAACACCATTCAATCCTCCTGCACTTAACCAGTCTAACTCAGTCTTAACTTCTAGTATAATGCTTAATAAAATGTTCAGAAGTTGTCCCAAAATACCATAAACTCTTAAGTTTCACAACACACCATCATATTTTCTTGGACGTGATTAAAGACATGTGTACTAATAGGTTACACCACAAAAATAGTCCGGAGAGGCTGCACCGCAATGAGAAGGATTCCTTTGGCTTAGCTACCAAGTCTAAGTGGTATATTTTCTGCCAAAATCACCTGGAATTTGTAGCCATCCTCATCCCTTTAAAATTTGGGAGAGGCTGCACCGCAAAGAGTATACTTCCTTTGGCTTAGCTACAAGTCTAAGTGGTATCTTTTCTACCAAAATCACTTGGAATTTGTACCCAGCCTCATCCCTTTGAAATTCAAGCCAAGCTGGTAGAGCAAACCACGGTGAGAATGAAATACTAGTGGAGGGCTTAACACATTGTTGACCTTAGTGAACTAGCAACCTCACCATCCAACACACCATTTTCAAGTCTTACACATCATCTTAGATTCATCTTAACTCTAGATCTATTAAGCACATATAGGGATAAAAAGGAAGCTAGGTGGAAATATCTGTGCTTAAAAGGTCCAGGTGCAAATATCTCAGTGCTTAAGATTGATCTATGTTGGTTTATATTTTTTTTTCCAAGGAAAACCTGATGGGATACCCCACCTCCCATAATATTCAGATAGAGGGCTGCTCAAATTCCAATTGCTATAGTGGCTGGTAACCCTGAGGGACTCTACTGGATTTTAGCCAATGACATATGGCAGCATGGCCTCCCCATGGACAACATAGCTTGAGCTAACCCTTGTGGCTCTACGCTGGTTTATATATATATATATGTATGCTTCATATTTTTTTAAAAGTCTATATATATTTTATAACATGTTTGGTATTTTTTTATTACAGATTTAGTTTTTTCCATTTTGATTCATAAGCATTATAGATAGACGTTACACCTTATCCCTACCAGGCTGTAGAATATACCTTATTACTTGTGAACCCATTGTAGCCCAGTCGAGACAGACCGATGAGAATATTAATGTTTGAAGGCCATTGACCCATGTTTTGTTGTAAGTTGTAGTAAAGAGCCCATTAAGGCCTATTTGTAATAATTGAACCTTGAATTCAATAGACTGGTTAAGCTTGTTGTTTCCTCTATTAGTTATGTATAGATTTTTGTGAATATGCATCCATAACATTGTTGTGTGCTCTGAGAATAATTGAAGCCCCAATAGGCTTGCACCATTTTGGTAACAGAGCAGGTTTGATACATGTTTGAGGGCA
>LPNX010324921.1:257937-335712 GCA_001517045.1 Pseudotsuga menziesii | reverse complement strand
GTTTTTACTTCATGTTATTTACTTTTTACTGCTTTAGCTTAGTCTTTGTTTCAGTTTATTTTTGTTTACATTATTGAACTGCTACTAAGGATTCCAGATCCCTTAGTAGGTGCTCATCAGCACAAGCTAGGGTGAAAACCCTAGCTACAGTGGCGGAGCAGGAGTAAGAGATCCTCAAGTCATGAACTTAGCTCTCGGAGCAAAAGTTTTATGGAGAGTAATCTCTGGTGAAAACGCTTGGTGGTAAAAGGCTCTAAAGAAAAAATGCATGGCAGACAATAAAAGAAATTGTGTTGAGAGCATAAACATAAGCAAAGCTGGGTCTCCAATTTGGGATCTCTGCAAAAAGGCAGCGTACATCATTCAAGAAAATATTTAGTGGACAGCAGGGAATGGAAAATGAATCAAGATCTGGAAGGATATACTTGGATCGAATTCCCCAGCTAACTTTCACCAGGAATTAAATGAGTTGAAGGTTTGGTTTGATTGCAACAGCATCAACACTTTTTACGATATATCTGTCTAGACAATTAGTGGTAGATGGAAAGGGTGGAAGAAGCTTGAACTTCCAGCACATCTTCAAGCCGATTACAAAGCACTCCTCTCTCTTCTGCATGGGCAAGCTCCAATTCACAAAAACATTACAGATAGTCGGGGTTGGGGAAAGACAGGCTCGTACACGGTGAAAGAAGGCTATCGTTTGGTTAATAAAAATATGAACAAGTTCATTAAAGACAACACATGGAATAAAACTTGGAGTTGTGATGGTTTTCCAATGGTCAACGTCTTTTATTGGATCCTTTCCCATCGTAAAACTCTCGGAGCCAAGAATTTGAGGAAGAGAATGATCATAGGGCCACTACTTTGCATCTTGTGTAAAGAGGCAGAGGAAATCCTGGAGCACGTTTTCACTGAATGTAAATTCACACAGGAAGTATGGAGCAATGCACTCAGAGATTTAAATATGAATATTACAATGCCAATGAATTGGAATGATCTATTTTTCAGATGGAAATATTACTATCACGGTTCTTTCAACCAGAAATTGGACTTTTCTAGAGCATGGATAGCTCTCCTGATATTGTTTTGCTGGAAATTTGGACCACGAGAAATAAGGAAATCTTCGAAGGACTAAACTCAAGCACTAATAAGGTTTTTTTCCTCGGCAAAGGTTTTTTTATCCACGAGAGGAATGAAAATCATAAACAAGGAACCTCTAATAGTTGAAGAAAGAGCATGGATGACAGACCTCCTTTGGCATCCTTCCCCCAGTTCCTGGTTAAACCCCACAAAGAATCTGAGACTTTCGAGCTGGAAGATAAGGATGAGCAATGAGAATTTCAAAATTGGTGGACAAAGATAGGAAGCAGTTCTTTGTTCTTTGACGATGCCTCGAAAGGAAATCTAGGGCTAGCAGGTGCAGGTGGAGAAATCTTTTGACTCCAAGGGGAACAAGCAAAAAGAATACACCTGGGGCATTGGGAGAGCAACAAATAATGGCGCGGAATGGATCGCTTTTATTAAAGGTTTGGAGCTGGCCAGAGATATGGGGATTGAGGAAATGAGCGCCATAGGAGATTCCCTAATTGTCACTAGGGAAGCAATAAATATCTCTAGAAACCAGAAGAGTCCCTCCTCCGGGATGCATCACCTCCTCTTCTGTCTAGTCAAGGAATTTTTATCAATTAACTTCCTTCATGTTTTGGGAGGCCAAACTCATCAGGAGGATAGCATGGCTAATAAAGGGGTTGGTTTACATTGCGGTGTTTTAGAAAAGGATAACGTCATTCTTGAAAACATTTGGATCCCTTAACTTTGCTTTGTTTATGCAATGTTTTGCTTCTGCATATTATTACTTGGGCAATATGTAAGAAGATATAGCTTCCACAATTTAGGCATTTTTCATAATAGCTACAAGCTAGAGAAGGATGAACAAGGTGTAATGGATGATGTCCTGTTATGGGAGCAATCCTATATGCATTCTGTGTCATCCTTCTTTTATATATAATCACAAAAACACTCAATCGTTCTGTTAAAAAAAAAATCTGCATGCTTCCATATTTGAAATTTGCTCTGCTTCATTATGCAAAATCAATGTACTATCTAGATGAAAAAAATTGGTATATTCAAAACATATGTATGCATGCAATTGCTTACCCACTTCAATATTTGAACTTTTCTCTGCTTCATGATGCAAATAATATATTTCCTTTAGTTTTGAAACTTATATGTCATATAGCTTTTGGTATGTTTATATGTGATTAGAGAGCAATTATTATTTATGTTTATTTATTGTTGTTTTCTTCTCAATGAAACTTTTTTCTCCTCCCTCAAAACTCGTTGTGAAAAATTTTATTCACTAAACTTTTCTAAAAATTGGGTTCAACGTAAAGGCCTACCTACCAAATATTATCAAGTATGTTCTAAGAATTGGGTCTCTGTACAACTAATATATTAGTTTATTTTTATTTTAAATTTCGAACTTTTGCAGTTATATATGTTTCATTGTAGTGTTTTGAGGATAATTACGCTACGGTTTGTTACATCAACATTTCAAAGAAAATTAGGTTCATCTTCAAGATACAAACAAATATATAGTGATAAAGATAAAGCATTGGTTAGCTTCCCACGGGATCTCTACAACCACCCATAAGAAATTTGTTTCTCCTCTAAACATTGCAACCACCCATACAATCTATGTTTTATGTTGATGGAAGGGTAGTTGTGGCTTCAAACTTCTTTGATTTATTCCTCGTGTTTCCTCCTCTAAATTCATAGACTATCAACCATCAACTCACCATCCACTTACCTTGTCTACCATTTTTTATCTCCACAATGTTCTCAGAGCATAAAGGAGTGTGGGTTCTCGGGTCTGGAAGCTTAAATTTATAGAGTGCCTCTGCATATTTGGTCAAAGATTGAATCTCATATTCAGGAAACCATCATTGTCACCCAATGGGACAACAAGGACTAGGATATGGGAGACTGTGAAAAAAGGATTCTCATATAATGGGGTTTAGACACTGCAAACCAGGGGTGTAATCGAAAAAATAATAGAAGGGTCACATAGACTAGTCCTAACTAATGAGTCCACCCCCCCCTCTTGGCTCCTTTAAATTGAATTTCGATGGGGCCTCCAAGGGGAATCTTGTCCCTGCGGGTTTTGGCAGAACTATGAGAAACCCAACTAGTGAGATATTGCAGATCAATTATGGCTACGTTGGCAATGAAACAAACAATGCTGCAAAGCTGGAAGGCCTCCTAGTTGGGATAAACTTGGTTATCTGCCAAGGTTTGGAGCCTAAAATTATTGAAGGGGACTCCCAAGTTATTATCTAGATGGAAAATAGTATTCAGAATAGGAAAAAATTTTCCAAGGTGGAAGACAGTTGGTGTCTTCTCCATAGGGTGGAAAAGTTGGCAACTATGTTAAACACTCCCCATGCTTGGACCTTTAGCCATGTCATACATAATGGGAATAAAGTGGCGGACTTTTTGGAAAATGTGGGGAAGACTGAAAAGTACATATAATAAGAAGGAGAGTTGGTGAGGTTTGAGAATGGCGAACAATATTCATTATGCAGTAGAGTAATAAATGCTACGACGGTAGTACTGTGGATCGTTGGATCTCAAACAGATTGAGATCCAATGGCCCACAATGCTGCTGCCACAACATTTATTACTCTCCTGCATGTAAAATATTTTTTGCCTTTGAGAACTAGGAGTGTGCCCCCCAATGCGTTCAGCCGGCATCATAAGACGCTCACTCCATCATCCATGTTGAGGGGAAGTAATGACACAAGGAATGTTGATGATATTCACAATAACTCCCATACGGTGATTTTGATCGTTACTTGGAACAAGGACATCCCACCTTGAGTGGACGGTGAGAGTACTAGATGATTTAACCTCCACATTAATGAACAATTTAGGTCCATTGCAAATGACAATGAGCAAGGGATACGGTCAGATCCCCATACAGAGGATGACATCTAAAAATCTACAGCGATTTCTAGTTACGATGGAGGAGGCAATCCAGTGAATGAATGAAATCGATGGACTAATTATGGCGACATTTATGGAATGGGAGGAGGAAAGTACTATAATAAAGCAGGAAAGGCTTAGTATTTTATGCATATTCTCTGACCTTTCTCTTTTTTTCTAAGCCTCGACGGAATAATGATACAAGAAAGGGTAGTAAAGGGATTCGTTTCTTTCTGTGGAGGGTAAGGATGGCACCTCGTGGGAAAAAATTGCAGAGGTTGTTGCAGAACAAGAAGAAGGCTAAAGTACCGAGGGGGGTTAAGAGGGAGCAGAAGAAATCCTATGGGGCGACATGTTTCTTTCGTGATCAAATCCCTATGACTATTAAGGAGGAAATTGAGAAGGTGCAAAAGGACATGTGGATGCAATTCAAGGCCATGAATTCAGAAGAATTAAAAGAGGGGGTTGCATAGTGGGTTGCATCATGGCCACCTTTTGGGTTATGAAAGGGCTTATCTCATGTGTTATTATGGACAGATAAAACAAGCCATCTAGTGACAAGAAGCATGTCTGAGCTTGGAAAGAGCATAATTAGGATTGTAGGCTCATGCATCGGAAAATTGATATCATGGCTAGTGAAATGGGAATCTAGTTCTACCCGTCCCCAACCAAGGTTTCGGTTGGGGAATCCCAGGTGCTCAGGATCCTACTCTATGCAAAGTTGTTCGACATGTGGATAGTCTCATTGAGGGTGGTGTTGACTTCGGCGCAGGACGTTCATGTTGCCTACTTCATCCCTCCATGATGAAATTGACCAAGGGTGATTGACGGTGTTCTCTGGTTTTATGTCTTGAATGGGTAGCCCCTTTTTGTCTATGTATTTTCTTTGTTGTGGTAATGTGGTAGCGATCGGAATTAGTGCGGATGTATAAGCCTCAAAGTATTTTTATGTTTATGTCTTTTATCTGTTATGTTAGTGTGTTGGCGAATGACACTAGAAGGGATGTATAAGTCTCACAATCTCTTTTTGTTGATGGATAAGATGGGTCTCTATAATAGAAGGAGAGGATATTTATTAGTCTTTTGGTTTCCTACTAGGTTATGAACGGTAAGAAAGGTATGGGGTTGAATATCTAGTAATTGTCATTTCTATACACCGGCAAGGCCAACTATTTTGAAGCTATGTAGTATTTTTTGGAATTTGTAATGTAATGAATTATTTACAAATAAAATTCGAAGAGAGATGAGATTGTTGAGTCTCAAGGGCTAAGCTTTAAGGATTCAAGTAAGAGAGGCAAAAAATATAAAGTCTAAAACTAGGTTAGTAACTCTTTGTTTGTAAGTAAACTAGCATAGATCCATTTTAAACACGGATCTATCAAGCATCGAGAGGGATCCAATTTCTTGAGGTGTACATTTTTTTACCATTTGGATCCCTCTCTGTACGTAATAGATCTAGGTTTAAAATGGATCTATGCTAGTTTAAAAAAAAATTTAAGTCTATATGTAATTTATATTTTTTATTTTTTTTATTTTTTTATTTTTTTAATATTTTTTATTTATGTCGGCTAACATAACATGACTAACGTGACAAGATCTCCACCATACTAGGTTGGAGAGAACCTCGCTTCTCTCGGTGCAATAAACCTTTCAACAAAATATGAATTGTTTTTCCAATTTATTCTTATGTGTGCTAATTAATTTGATAAGCATGTTACAATTAAAGTGGAAGAGAGATGAGAATGTAAATTCTCAATTATCCACATATATCCCTTGTGCACACTAAATTAAACATCCTTATCTACATTTAGTGTTTTTGGAAAATTAAAATCATTTGAAATAAAAATAATCATTTTTCTTTTTCTTAAAGATTCAAGAATGAGGAAGAAAGGTGAAAGGATTGAATGTGAATATGATTAGGGTTGGGGTCATTTATGACCCTAAAGGAAGAAAAGAAATTGAGCATGCTTGAGTCATGGTGTTCCCACAAATAATGAATCAAAATCCCTTGCAATGCTAAAGGAACTCACCCTCATAAAAAACAATGGAGTTAGCAAAGTCATAATCATTATTATCAAAGCTTTACACTATTAGAAACTCCCATATAGACCCCCTCTTGTTAGAATGTGTCAATGAATTATTGATATAGCAATGAAATCATATTCTCTTGAATTTTATCTCGCCCTCCACACACTAAACTCAAAAGCAAATATTAGGGTCTTCATGCTCGATGAAGGCACTCTTACTATAAAAGTAGTGGGGTTGGAGGGGTGTCGAGGGAGGGGTAGGAAAATGATTTCCATGACTCCCCTTCCATGCATGCCATGAAGATGATATCATTCCACACCTCCACACATCTAAGCATGCAATTAGTAGCAAGAGTATGAATTAAACTCTCGTGCATCACATCTGAGGATATCAAATTGCCACATGATGATGTTATTACATGTGTGTGAGACACAATGGTTCTCATGAGTGGGATGTTTGGGATATTTTTCAAGATAAGTATAGTTAATAGGGAAGTCAAACATCTAGCCAACAAGCTTGGAGTGCATCTAATCCTTCATCGAGGTTTGGGACCTAGGTATTCTTAATTAAAGTCCTTCTTTGTGGTAAGGGAATCTATCCATAGTACATTACCACAGTCGTAGACAATGTTATAATTTGTGATTTGAAGGATCTCTAGAAAGGTATAAAGAACTATGAGAGGAAATTTGAGGAGACCAACAAAATTGTGACGTGCTAAACTACACAATTGAGAAAATGGAAGGAGGAAAAAAAGAGATAGGCAAGGGAGAAGAGTAGGCAATGAGACTAATGAGATTAGTGCACCATTGAAGTAAGTGAGAACATCATCAACTTGTAAGAATGGGAGGAAAAGATGCAGTCCTTCATGACTATCCATTGAGGAAAACAAGTTGAAATGGCATATGGCACAATATAACTACAATTCTCTAGTTAGAATAATGGTGGACCATCTCCATCTCACTCTTGAAATTATGGTGGCTTCCATGGACACCTTTGTTGATTTAACCTCAAGTAGCTTGCCTAAAACTACATAAGATTATGATGTTGTTCACTTGGCACTTATAGCCAAAGCTTTAATGGGCCATTCAGGCCCATTTGCCACTAAAGAGATGGAGCATGATGAAGTTTTAGTGTAGGTGGATTTGAGCAATATTATATACTCAAGGTATAGCTAAATTTTCAATTTATAGTATGTATTGTTGAAGGAAACAAAATTCTTCATTAACGCAAACACAAACACTCAATTCTGCATTGCAAAACTTCGGCATAGTGTGGCTATTATTCCTATCAAAAATACACAGCCGCTACAGCAATAATGGCAGACTGGATTGTATAAATTCCAAGCTTTTGGCGAAAAAAAAGCATGATTCATCACACTCTGTGCTACACCAATCACTTCTGAACTTGTAAAACGCATCAGCAAGCATAAAGCATCTAACTGTACTAAAATGACACACCGACACCTCATGATTTACAAATTCTGCTTCAAAATAATGAAGTGATATCATTCGATCTTTATTAGTCCCTGCAAGGCCGGGATACCATTGTAATCGATATGCGTTGACCTTCTATTAATCTCACTTTGACTTTTCATATTTCAAGATACATTCCAAAGTTTTTGGCATAGTTTGTTAATTTGAACATTAATTATTACAATACAAAATATTTTTCTCAAATGTTATTGGACTGTAGTTTTACCCGTTATTGTCGGGCGGATGGTCGTCGTCTTAGTTCTAGGCTTCAAATTTGAAGCCTTCAGAGCCCTTCAAAGGCCATTTTAAACGTCATAGAAGGCCACAAGGAATTTTACCATGCAAAAAAAAATTAGTTTCATTTCCAGCACTTCAATAATGAAATTGAGTAAGCCTCAGTAAATTTGCAATAGAAGGGCAGCTACAAAATTTGCTTATCTAGGGATTCAGTGGACTATGGGAGAGTCGGGACTCAGAGTCGTCCCAAGTGCCCTTGAATAGTCGGATCATGGATGAGGATATCAGTCCCAATCGACACGGTTGGCCACTAGGCTGCCTAGTGCCAAGTTCAAGTCAGTGAGTCAAGATTGTGACTCATGATTCGATGTTCACTTTCGAAGCATTTAATGGCATTAGCATGCATTACCGATTCACCAACTTCATTATATCTTGGTATGAGATGATGCCAGCTACCAACTCAATTTTCCATCTGTCATCTTATTGTTCACCGAGTCACATGATCTCACAACTTACAAGTCACTTGAGTATTTGAGTATATGATGTGAAATTAAATACTCATATGAGTCATATCTATGGATGGTGAATTGATTTGATAACCCTCCACTGTCAAGGCTCCGTAAGGAAAAACTAAGGGTGTTGTTTTTTGGGTTACAACTTACAAGTTGCAATTTACAATGCATTGAGCAATCTTTGCTACATTTGAACCTAACTTGGTTCAATGCAGGGTATGTAAGTTTCCAGACCAGGGTTTCACCCAGTGCTAGACATTTCTATTATGACCACCACAAGAGTGGGATGGCGAATCTTTGGTAGTAGGATAGCAACATGCTACCCTTTGTTTGTGCTCATGAATCATATCCTATACTTGTTAGTCCAGGATTCTAGGATTTATTCCAATTTCCATTCATTTATTGGGGTCAGAATCATTTGAATCAACACTCCTAGTATCCCACGGTCCACCTAGGCCACTTAGTCTACCTGTCTCATCGGAGGAAGGGGGTTAGGCAATAGAGACAAAGGAAACTGGAATGGAGGGCTAGCCAGAGAGAATGGTTGTACAATATGCATATAGTCATCTCTAAAAGAAATGGAAGAGTTTGTCAGATACCTAACCGAATATTATCATTACTTAATTTTTCGGGATGCTTACACGGTAACTCTTGCGCCCGAGCTATTTATGAGGGTTTCCTATGTCTACAATGGCTACGATTTAGAGAGGCTCGTTCCCATCATTATAGAACCAATGGGTTTCTCCTGCAAATATCGCTATTACATCTCCCCTCCTCATTCACCTCACCTTTTGACTTGAGTCCTCTTCTTATTCTTCTTCTTCCTCCCACGGGCTCTCTGATCTATGCCCTGAATGCCCTCATAATGAAGAATGATCTCTTAAAGTCTCTGGAAACCTCAGGAAAACAATACCGAGTTTTCCCTCACCTGCATAGATATATCTATGTTATGTAGAAGCAATTATAAAATGATTTTTTTTGTAATCATGTGAAATACACAAACATGCATTCGCCTACCTCAGGCAAGGTAAACCAACTCAGGAGCGTCGGGATATTGTGGAATTGAGATGGCATTTCTTCCAATAATCTTTCTGTAGAAGGAAACGGTTGCACACTCTGATTCCACATTGTCTTCTGCAGTGGGAAAGTCGAAGGTTCCACCTTTTTCACAGGTAGGAGCAAGATAAGCAAAGGCAGAACAATGGGTAGGCTGGATTGATCTTCCCTGAACTTAAAGAGATTGGTGAAGTCTATGAAAAAAAAATTATTTTGGGTTTACAAGTATAGGACAGTCGAAGGTCAGGACTCAGACTCTCAACTCTCCTATTTTATGCTTCAAAGTTTCCCTAATTTCTATTTCCTCCACAATATTATGCAGAGCTAAGCTGTCGACTTAGTTGTCGTGAATTTACAGGTATGTAGAGCATTTTACACTTGTGTAACATTTTATATGTGGATAAAAGTTAAATGTGTTTCTTGTTAGAGTTCCTTCTGGTTCTATATATATAAGGGTTTAAAATTTCTCCATCCAAAATGTTGTTTGAAATTTGTAATGTATTATGCGATTGCGTTTCCGCCAAACTAAGTCTTGAATACTCAATAGATGTAACCTTAAAAAACCCAGTATTTAAATGAAATTAGAACCAAAATAATGTATACTTTTCATAGTCTAGGACCACGACTTCATTTGGGCGAAGGAGCAAGAAGAAAGAGCCTTGTATTTGAGTTCCAAATCTGTCAATGTTATTTATTTGCCGTGAATTGTAAACATTAGGTTGAAATAAAGAACAATATTTGAATATAAGTGCTTGAATTGATCCAATTTCCTTAATGAAATCCAATAGTTGAAAGGATAAAATATTTAACAATCGACACTATAAATGTTGTAGACTCTGACCCCTTCATTTTCCTCTCAGCCTTCTAATAATGGAAATAGGAAGTACAAATTGTCTACCAATATATCTAAACAAGGGAATCCCTCAACCGACGTTTATGAATGAGGGACTGGGAGTGCAATGATTAGGGAAGAACATGATTTCAACATCCTCATTGTGGCAAACCTCCCAAACGTGTGTTTATGATTCGTCTTCCTTGTTGACTTTGATAGAAACAAGACACCCAACTTGTAGTGATATTTGTTGGAGAATTTAAAGTTCTTCCTTGTAGTGGACTAATAAATACTTAACCTTTTCGATAGGCCTGATAAACTCGATATAGATTGGAGGGACTATCCATAATCTACCTAAAATTGGGGATTTTGTTTGATCACTTCGAATTGGGGTATAAACTCGATATACATTGGAGGGACTATCCATAATCCACCTAAAATTGGGGTCTTTGTTTGATCACTTTGATTTGAGCATGTGGGGAGGACATGATTCAATTCTAAAAATAACTGTTGAATTTAGGGTTAATAAAAAAAAATCTCCGTGAAAGCATTAGGTATTACATTTAGGGGTTTTTCTTTTAGGTAGGCCCAATCACACTTGACAAATAGAACCACCATCAAGCTGAATCAATCCTCCATTCAAAGGTCCTTCCAAACTCCAATGCCTTATTTTATCAACGACCTAACAACTGAGTATTTCACCGGCTCAACAGAATTTTCACTTATCTAAATTCAATAAACTATATGATCCAGGGACCGAGAGAGTACATGGTTTACCTCACTAATTCCATGTAAATGTTGAATCACTAGGGATTTCTTCTTATTGTCATTTTTTTCTATGAACTGTTTTTAATAAATAATAAAATTTTGTTGTACACTTACAGTTTCAAATGAATAGAATGATTTATTTTTACATGTCAACATTGGGTTCAATTTCTCACAACCCTTCAAAGTGAAATGGGACCCTACCCTTCAAATTTGATCCCGCTTAGTTTTTGGAAGATGGGTTGCTTATTTAATGCAACTGATGATCTGTACGATTCGATTGGACTGTAGTTTTACCCATTATTTCCGGCAGGACAGCTTAGTTATCGGAAGATGGAGTAAGCTACTGACACGACGATTTTTCCCGGTGGCAATCGTCGCGTCGGCCCTCCGGCAACCGGTTCCCTTTTCCTCTCCGTTTCCGGCTACCCATTTTCCCACCGTCATCGTCACCCAATTCTCCATCCCTCCAGTCGTCGTTAGCCCTTTCGTCGTCTCCCTTCGTCCATCGTCGTCACTGTCCCTGTCCATGCAATTAATTTGCTACCCAACCCCATCCCCCTTCTCCTTGGACGATTCAAACAACCATCCCGCCTATTCTGGACGCCTTGCTTAAACAATGATTTTACAGAGTATAAACTATATGGATCTGTTTCTGTCAAATTTAGCAGCAGATCTTCTTCTCGGTTGCATCTTCTTAGGATTTTTGTTTTTCTGGTTTGCACCATTGCAGCTGCAACAGCCCTGCATGTGATCTACGGAGGTAAATTATTAACTTCTTATGTAGAGCAGTTATTGAATATTGATCTTGATGAATGATTATTAAATTCATATCACTGAAAATCCTGGTTAATTCTTGGGGAGCTAGCAAGAAATCAATTATTAGCTCATTTTATTAGCAAGAAATCAGAAATCAGGTTCTCTAAATTCTTGATGTATGCACATAATTTTTGGGTATCTTGATTTAAAGATGAACAGTAGTTGAATGTCTTCCTGAATGGATGCTTTGTTCTTGGTTTTGCAGTTACATTCTACAAGGTTAAGACTGATGAGACATGGTTAACTAGTATTCCTCTAATTTTATATAGAAACATGCAAGAAATTTTAATGGAGAAAGACCCCAACGATTATAAAGCAGAGACGAGAATTACACAGAGCGCCTATTCCCTAATGCTAAACCCAACCGTGAATCGAATCCAGGGGACTTCTTTCATCCAAGATATAGTTCTTCTTCCAGAAGAAATCCTCTTCTTAGTCCGCCTACCTTCTGCAAATTCCAAACTCATCTCCCAGATATCATCCCTCAGTTTTTCATTCTCGCAAGAAATCCATACACCAGTGAATGAAATCGAGTACTTACAATTTGGATATTCCACCCAACCACGAGCTGCAGTCAGATGCCAGGCTCCCCCACCAAACACCCACTGGTTTGCAACATCAGTTGCCTTAGTGGGTACCTCTAATTATAGCTCAGTCTTACCAAAATTGGGTTATATTGATTATTGTAGCCCTATCAAATGGGATTATATGGTATATGAGAGCTTTGCCACAGACAGGGATATTGTTTTATTTGCCAAAGGGATTAACAATAGACAAGGGCTCAACATTGAAGCCAAATATCTACGCTGCATATTCAATAATACCATTGAAACTCTGGTCACACTCTCTGCACAAGAAGTCTTTAGATGCAAACATCCAGGTGAACCAATTCGTTATCACCTCATTGACTCCAAAATCAGTCTTTGAATCCATGGGAAATCCATCCCTTCTGTCGCTTATTATGAAATAATCCCACCTACTTATCATTCAAACACAAGTAGTCAAGATGATACACAGATACTGAAACTGTGTGCCTGCACCATGGTTTTTAACGTTTCAAAATACTTAAGAGAATGGGTTATCTACAATTCTCATCTTGGTGTCCAACACTTCTTTCTGTATGATAACAATAGTGAAGACAATCTGGAAGAAACTGTTGAAGGGCTATTGTCAGAAAAATACAATATAAGCAAGCATCCATGGCCATGGGCCAAAACACAGGAATATGGATTCTCACACTGTGCTCTCATGGCTAAAGACAAGTGCCAATGGATGAAGTACACAGACGTGGATGAGTTTGTATTCTCTCCTTCATGGATGAAATGGAATATTGAGTACCCATTAATGAATATTACATATCCAAAAGCAGTTCTGAGGCAATTAGTTACAAATATAAGTACAGTACGTAAACTAGGGGTTGCGATGACAGGACAAATCTCTTTGAGATGCAGAAACTTTGGGCCCTCGGGCCTCCATGAGCACCCTCAGAAAGGGGTTACTGAAGGGTACACTTACAGGGAAAGGCAAGAGAAGTGCTATAAATCCATACTTCTGTTGGAAGCTGCTTCTCCTTCGTTGCTCAACATAATACACAGCTTTTAGTTGAAGAAGGGATACCAAACCCTGTATGTGAAGGCCTCCTAGGCAGTGATCAATCACTACAAGTACCAGGCGTGGAGTGAGTTCAAGGCCAAGTTTCAGAGGAGGGTGTCTGCCTACATTGTTGATTGGAGGAGTCCAGGAATCCTGGGTCCCAAGATCAAACTTCGGGACTTGGTAACAGGGCCATCAAACCCCATGGATAGGAAAATATGTTCTGCGAGGTGAATGACACTGCATTGAAGGAATATGCAGGCAGAGTATTTTCTCTGAGTGATGAAGAAGAAGTAGGTCCCAACCTAGAATGACAATGAACGGTAAATTTTTATCCAATTGTGTGTTTTGTATGTAAGGATATCTTGCAACAAAGTCTCCTTCTTCGCCGATCAAGCTTGCTGACTTTGGATTGGCCACCTACTTCACACCAGGTATGTATTGAGCCATTTCATATCATATTTGAAATCAGGCTTATGGTAGCAGAATTCTTGTTGTAACATTTGGTTCAATTATTTTAGATTTAGGTAGGCCCTGTATGTAATTTATTTTCTAATGGAGTCATGTTCTATGCCAAGTGTGCCGTATGAATATAGTCTTCTTGTTCTGCAGCATTTCATTTATTGGAGTTTGAATTGTTAATATTTTTTAGGTTCATCCCTAAATCTTCTCTGTTTGGAACAGGGCAGAAATTCAACGGAATTGTAGGCAGCCCCTTATATATAGCTCCAGAGGTTTTGTCTGGAGGATACAATCAAGCAGCAAATGTCTAGAGTGCTGGTGTAATTCTTTATATTCTTCTCACTGGGACTCCACCCTTTTGGGGTTAGACGAAATCGAAGATTTTTTATGCGGTCAAAGAAGCCAAGCTGCAATTTCCAAAGGATTCTTGGAGTGGTGTATCTTCTTCTACCAAGGAGTTGATCTCCAGAATGCTATGCACGGATCCAAGGAAGAGGCTTACCTCCGTGGAAGTGTTAGGTAAATTGGATATTACATGAAATCCTTGGGTATTTGTTAAAATTTGTCTAGCCCCATCTAGTTGAATGAGATGTCAAATTCCAGAGATTCCTTTTACATTGGACTTATTATTAGTTTGATATTGCAGAGCATCCTTGGATCACTGGTCAAGTAGAGTGATCGGTGCATAGCACAAATGGGATTAAAGGTAAACAGGGCATCATCTATAAATATTTGAGGTCAGGGGAACCAAATACAATGGCTTCATTCAGCTCAGCATGCAACATCAAAACAGATATTCTGTCATCTTTCTCAGGAAAACCATCTTTATCTAGATTCTTGGTGGGTGACGAGGGATTTCAAGTGTTGGGAAGTTTTTCTTTTCATAGTTATCCCAAAGCAAATGGGTCAGAATGTTCATCAGCAATCCAAAACACTCTGAGCTTTGCCTTTGCAAATGTTGATGGTGCATTTAACTCGGAACACTCTGTATCTTTCTCCGACAATAAAATGCAGCATCAGCTTTCTCAAAGAGGTAACATTTTTTTTGTGATGCATATCAATTCCTTCATGCTATTTCTGGTTTTTATTTTAATTTTAGGTTTGTGATCTAATGGAGTAGTTTTTATCTTTACCTGCAGGGTCCAGTTTTGGACATCTCTTTGTAGCGGCAGTCTCTAACAGTATACAGACTGTATCTCAGTATGTGATGTCAGTTGAAGAGGGTGGAGGCCAGACACAAAAGGAAGAAACTTCTAGTCGAAGGTACCTAATTGCACACAAAGAGAATCGTACAATAGGCTTGGGGGAGCTTGAGCAGCTGGATCTAAAGGTTTCAGAATCTATAATACGATGGGCTTCATGTAATCACTTTTCTGGTTCCACCTCATTTCAATCTCCATTAGTGTGTTGAAAGCTTCTGCAAACATCATCACTGTACCATTGGAAATCAAAAGCATAGCTTTGAAAACCTAAAGATTATTTTACCTTTTGAAGGACTGTTTGATGGAGTTTTTAAGCAAACCTTTGGCAGTCTGTTACTCCCAAGATTTAATTCACAAGATATATTGATAAACTCATTTGTATTTTTATGGGTTGTATACTACACAGTGTTATGGTAAAGTTCAATGGGTGTCTCATGGAGATCTCTTCATTTTACAGAGTAAAAATGCTTATTCTTATGAGTGGATAATATAATGAGCATACCTATATTTTTATGTATTATAATTCGAGAATGAGATGTGAGATCTTGATTGTCTGCATTCAGGTTGTATAGATTGAGGAAGGTATATATATATTTTACAAAATACATGTACAAAACAGAATCAAAATGGCTACACTTTTGTTTGAAATAATTACTCTCTTTCAAAGGTTTCATGTTGTTTATTATTTGCATGAACCACTCTTAATTCAGGGCCGGTTGAACCGCTTGTGGGATAGCTAATTTTAGATTTTTAAGTTGGTGAGGATCAATGTTCAAACATAACTTAGGCACCTATTTTGTTACACCATGGTTTAAAAATCGTATTGTCGATGAATAGGATTTTCTTTTGTAATTAGACGTATCATTTTAATATATAGAGAGAGAGAGAGATAGTAAGTAAATACCCACCGAGATTTGAACTTGTGAATTTATTTTTGCACTTTTCATACCAATTATCTAACCCATGAGCATTTTACTTGAAATATATATCTTGCATGAACAACTCTTAATTCAGCACTGGTTGCTCTGCATGTGGGGTGGCTAATTTCAGAATTTTAAGCTAGTGAAGCTCAATGTTCAAACATAACTTAATGCTTGTTAGACACCCATGTTCTCATCATGGCTTAATGCTTATTAGACACCTAGGTTCTCATCAAGTCTTAATGCTTGTTAGGCACCTATATGCTCTCATCATGGCTTAAAGTGACGAACTGTTAATAAATGGGGTTTTAAACTTTTATTGTGATTTAGATGTATCCTTTTATTTTAGATATATTATAAGTGCTCCTTCAATGTATAGAATTGCAAGAATGATTGACTGACAAACTTAGCACTAGAATATCAAGGCATGCCAAACTGAAATAATTCAATCATGTCAATTTGAACCATCCTTGTAAGTTTGCATGGGATGTCCTACATTTCATGCAGAAGATCTATTTGGGTAAAATGTGTTGTTTCAGGACAATATTATAGTTTCATTTTCCATTTTTCCTTTTAAGCTATGGAACATTTTTTGCCAGACCAATGATTTCATTTTCCATTACCTGATTTGTTATCATTTTCTATGTAATATTGACTCTTTTTTTTGCCAAATAACTAGAGGGAAATGACCAGCCAACATTGACCTTATTAGTGGTTATTCCAATTTGAAACCATCAATAAACACCTAGCGTTTACAAATCTTCCTTTAACTTTATCAGGAAGAAAAATAACAAACTGCACATATTATGGTGACTTTGACTTGGCAAAACATCCTCCTATGAGTATGGCCACAATGTAACGACAATTTGGATGCCTTATCCAAGTTGTGATTTCACGTTGGCGTCCTTTTCTTTTTCTTTCCCTGTCATGATATTGCTTTAGAGATTCTCCTACCTTCAGTCATACGTCACCCCGTTTTTATAATTGAACTATGTTAAAGATAGAATCCCTTAAAAGTTGGTAACGTTATTTTGCTAATTAAAAAAGTTGGAAATGTTAAACATGTGCGATAAATGAAAGCATGTGCGATATGTTATGCAATGTCGTAATTGAAAATAAATATAATATAATTTTCAACAATTTAGGTCTACAATGATTATTAGGTGGGAATAGCTCCAACACCTATTTTAATGGTCACTTTACTGATCATGATTTTGAATTTTTTTTGCAGAAGCAAAGTATGGATATCAAATGTCCTTACCCGATGGCACATTAAGGATATCAATTATCCGCTCTTTGTGGGACAAAATCATAGTTCATTCTCATAGTTCCTTGCTCTATGCCCTATAACATAGTGGCAGTGTACATCAATGTTTGTTTGGCCAATGGATGGAACTATGGATTATACAAAACCTTCAGTATACTCTAATTATTAAGATGTAGTATGATGAGCTGATTCTACCTGTAATTAAAACTCTTAGTATTAGGGGCCGTGTTATGCACCTTACTTGCAATTTTATTTGAAAAGAAAAAACAGGAAGAGAGTAATTGCAGAACAAATGGAACTTGATAACTTATATATAAAAGTTGACCCTAATAGGGATGCTAATAGCAGTAAACTCAGCATTAGCATAAAAATTTCAGTAATAACAGTAAAAATTCCAGCAATATTTAACAGTTTATTTATCACAAAATTTAGAACACCTACAACAAAATAAAGTCCAGCAGCAGTGTGCCTAAATAGAGAAGGGGACACATTTATCTCTACAGCCCACCCTTTTAGCGGAGTATTTGATAGTAGAGTATTTGAATAAAAAATCAAGCCATTTTTCAAGGATGCTATACCGAGCAAAAATTCTCAATAGCTCACTTTTTTAGCAAAGTATTTGAATGAAAAATCAGACCATGTTTCAGGGCTGTTGCATTGGGATAAAATTTATTCATTTATTGATGTCAGTTTCTTTTTTAAATTGGGCCATTTGCATTTTATTAATTGAACAAGACTAGAAACTATGGATTTTTACTCTTGCTTAGGTGTTCAAGATATTGAATAGAAGAGCAATACTATCAATGAAATCCAAGAACTGCAAAACATAGTAGTTTGGATTCAATATTAATTAAATGCAAGAATCTTCGGTGTTCAATATATTGAATAAAAGAGCAATACTATTAATGCAATCCATGAACTACAAAACACTAATATCAGATTGGTTTCAATGTGATATAAATGTTTGGATTCAATGTCATGTGAATGGAATGTGAAAATTGCAAACTACAATCGATCACTAATTAAAAATACAATGAAACCTAAGTCAGGTTCGTTTACTTCAAAGGGAAGGGCTGTATAAATTTGTAAAGATGTAGTTCTTCTCAACAGTAAAGATGTAGGTCTTCTCAAGAGTCAGTTGAAACAACAACATTTCCACCTATTCTGATCCCCTTAAGAGTCCCATTTAATCTAGCATGGTGAATTGCTCTACTTAGTCCTTCCATTATCAAGAAAAAAAGAAGTGGATCTAGGGGACACCCTTGCCTCAAGCCTCTCCCATACCTAAAAAAAATTGAAGTTGCACCATTAAGCAAGACTGCAAAAGACATTGACTGAATGCAAGAGAGGATCCATTCTACAATATATAGATCAAAACCAACCTATAGCATAACAAGTCTAAGGTAGGTCCAATTGACACGATCATATGCTTTGGAGAAGTCAATTTAATAATGAATGTAGACAAGTGCTTCATCTTGAATTTGTGTAAAGCTTCCTGGATAATCCCTATTGCATCATGAATATGGCGTCCTTCTAAAAAATCAAATTGTTTAGAGGACACCATTGTGGACAAGATGCCCCTAATCATGTTTGTAACTCTACCCCAGCTGGAACTTTGCCCCGCTGGAACCCTGCTCCAACTGGAACTCTGCCCCAGCTGGAACTATGCCCTGGTTGGAACTGTGCCTCGGTTGGAACTCTTCCTCAGCAAGAACTTTACCCATTCAACATTACCAACGTAGAAGTCAATTTAGAACCCCCCTTGTAGCCATAATAAATCGTAATAAAATATATTTTTTTAAATATCATTACTACAATATCATTAGGGCACGAAGGAATCGAACCTTCAACCTCTTGCTTGTATAGCAGGCGCTCTTCCATTGAGCTAGAACCCTTTAAGAATTGGGGAAAGGAACAATATTAACACCAAGATTGCATCATTTGTAATTCTAAGAAAAGACTAATAATCCCAACGTTGTTTTTTACTCAAGAGACCTAAGAAAGTAGTCTAAGTGGATATGACCAAATATTTGGATATTAACATATTTTTAAAACATTAAAATATAAAATTCTTAGGTTAGAATAGATAACAGAAACATAAATAACCATTTGATTATGGCATTTCTTAATTTTCCCAACTGCATATTCATAATGCTACTATACCCTTTTGTATAATGCAAACGTTCCTATTACCAGATCCCAGTGTTGTTTCAGGGTATTCCTAGCCACTAGATTATTGCATAGTGAATAACTAGTGATAAAGGGCAGAGATTAGTCGAGTCTCTGTGCTGGTGGCAATTAAATTCGGAGGGCATTTCTCCAGGGTCTATGAATATTCATAAAGACAGTCATGAAGGCATCTTCGAAGTCCACCCAGGCACAATCTAGAAAAATAAGGGACAACATTCAGGTTCCAATTCCACAGAGGGACCTCTTGCGGGATCATTATGATATGTCTTACAAAATAGCACCATGTTGAATATCAAGGGCTATAGGATTTCGTTGAAGCTTTTAGGGTTCATGGGCCATGAATGAGGTTTCAAACCACCATATAAGTGAAACAAGAAAGAGATCAACGAACCAAAAAGATCAACCAGATACCAAGAAGAAATTGACAAAATAGAAACTCAAGCATTTCCATTATGCCATCAAATAGATGTCTTCGCAAAGTTCCAGTTGGAACTCTGCCCTGGCATGCATGCCTCTGCTGGAACTCTGCCCTCAGCTGGAACTCTGCTCTAGATAGAACTGTGACTCAGTTGGAACTATGCCCCAGCTGGAACTCTGTTCTGATTGGAATTCTTCCCTACTGGAACTCTGCCCCGACCGGGGCAGAGTTCCAGCCGAGGCAGAGTTCCAACTGAGGCAGAGTTCCAGCCAGGGCAGAGTTCCAGCCGGGGAAAAGTTCCAATCGAGGCAGAGTTCCAACCGGGGTAGAGTTCCAACCGAGGCAGAGTTCCAGTCGGGGCAGAGTTCCAGTTGGGTAGAGTTCTAGTCGGGGCAGAGTTCTCTTCGGGGCGAAGTTCCAGTCGGGGCGGAGTTCCGATAGGGTGGTATGCATGACGTAAGCAACATCTTCTCTTTGCTTTAGATCTTATTGGTAAGGGGGATTTCCTGAGGCATCCAAGCACAACATGGTTGAGATCTCAAGAACTAATTGAGTTCGATTCCGATCTCAACCTACACTATACATGATAACTACTTTATTGAATATTGAATACAAATTCAATTGAAAGTTTCTATTAAACCTGGTGTGACAATGAGAATGCAAATAAATCTAGGCAAACCAAGGCCTTATGTACTTGTAAATGCCTCGAACTGAAAATATAGACCTTTCTTATGGTACAAAATTCATCAAAAGGATCTCGCTAAGTAAGGATTTAGAAAGCATGAACTCATCCATGTCCTTTGTTACAGTATCCATCTTTTTTTCTCCATGATTCTTTGAATCTTTATATCAACACAACCCCAAAAAACCCCACCCAATAACCCAAATCCAATCAATTTTATACATATAGCATTCACAAACATTGATTGAAACTAGAAATGGAGGGAAAATAAGACCACCGAACTACCTGAACCCTGAAAGTGACTACTACAACCATTCAAAGGGTTGGAATTCCAAAAGAAAATGACTTGAGCAAATCGGTTACTAGCGAAGGCTACATTGCATTGTCCAAAGGAATGACTTTCTGAGTTGAAGGACCTAATGCAATGCAATCAGTAATCATAGTACTGTCCCATACCCTATGATGTCAGGGGAGGGTTGGCTCTTCTACCTATCCAAACTCTAATGTGGCTTATTGTCTCTATCATCTATAACTTCTTGATCCTTTTGATGGCTTCCAAAACTATAAAATATTGCAACATTGATCCCTTGAATTGTTCTTGTCTATGCCTCATGCTTTAGGAAAGCAAGTCAGCTATACTTACTCCATTTGGAAATTACAGGAAGCCTTGAGCCTCCTTGATACCCCTACTTGCATTAATGGTGGATCCTCCATGACCACTAGAAGAGGTAGTCACCCTTCTCCCTTACTTTTACTAAGAATCATTTTGCTCCACCAACTGGAAAATCAACCCACTATTATAAATCAATTATGGCCTTCTTTTGTGCATAATTACCTTAATCTTGGCATGGGGATGCATTCCACATGCATTGTGGCAATGAAGGATTTGATATTTATATGCATGGGTGTTTAAATATCCTGGTGATGCGTTGTGCAAATTATACTCCCATGTGGGCTCCACCTGGCAGCATTTCCCCTTCCTTTTGTTCAGCATACTCATTATTCCCACATACAAAATAGAGGCCTAGTTGGGAGATAAAAGTAACACAACATCTAGGCAAGATAAGGAGACACTGTTTTTTTTTCTATATCTGTGTTGGAGGCATATAGTTTCCATGGATTGGTCATGATATCATAACCATCTTTTACTTCAGATAACCATATAGTTTCCAGCCAAGGGCAGAGTTCCAGTCGGAGGAGAGTTCCAGCGGGGCAAAGTTCCAGCTGGGGCAGAGTTTCAGCGGGACAGAGTTCCAGCCGGGGCAAAGTTCCAACTAGGGCAGAGTTCCAACCGAGGCAGAGTTCCAATCGAGGCAGGGTTCCAACCAGGGAAGAGTTCCAACCAGGGCATAGTTCCAATCAAGGCAGGGTTCCTGTGAGGGACAATGTGTCCCTTCTCTGTTGTATTGTGGCTACAGTGTTCCTTTCTTTGTTAAATTGTGACTATTGTAGCATGACTGTGGTTCCCTATCCTAGTCGAGTTATAACTGTGTCAAACCCTAGATGATAGGTCAATGCTAGTGTTAAGTTTTCTAGAGAGAGCTATGACTTTGCCTCGGCTAGAACTCTGCCCCAGGTGAAACTTTTCCCTGGATGGAACTCTGCCTCAGGTGAAACTTTGCCCCGGCTGGAACTCTACCCCTGTTGGAACTCTTCCCTGGCTGGAACTCTACCCCAGCTGAAACTCTGTCTCGGCTGAATTTATTTGTCTTGCAGAACCCATCTACTTTGGTATTATACGTAAGAAGATTAGGAGCTTATTGTTTCCTCATCATTTGGATGAAAAGCTTGACCTCAACCTCGATTTTGTCATTCTTACAAATCCCTTTAATGCAGTTATTGAAGCTTACGATGTTTAGAATATAACCATGTGCTTACATTCCTTCAAACACTTTGAATGCAGAGGGATTAAAAGTATGGAAAGAGTGTTGGGCGCTTGAGATCATCTTCTTACATATGGAAAGGGTTGTCTTCGTCAAACCCTAGATGATAGGTCAATGGTGATGTTACGTTTGCTAAAGGGAGTTGTGACTTTTCCCCAGCTGGAACTCTGCCCGGCATGCATGCCCCGGCTGGAACTCTGCTCGGCATGCATGCCCTGGCTGGAACTCTGCCCTCACCTGGAACTCCGCCCTAGGCCGGAACTCTGCTCTCGGCTAGAACTCTGCCTCGGTTGGAACTATGCTCTGGCTGTAACTTTTCCCTGGCTGGAACTATGCCCCAGTTGGAACTCTACCCCGAGTGGAACTCTGCCTTGGTTGGAACTATGCCCCAGCTGGAACTATGCCCTGGTTGGAACTCTTCTCGGGTTGGAACTTTGGCCCGCTTCCCTGGTGTGTATATGGTATGTTTATATGGTGTGTACATGGTGTGTATATAGTATGTTTATATGGTGTGTACATGTTGGCCTCTAATGCGGATATAGTCATGCCTAAAATCAACAAGAAATAATGGCTTTGCTTGTCCCAAAATTTTAGCACTAAATAACAAAACTGTAATTATTCAATTAGGTTTGATATGTTCACAATGAGGACATGCATCCTTTATGAAATTTGTGCAGGATAAATCCTTTAAACAACCTGGATAAATTGGATAGTGAGGAAAGCCCGCATCTTGAAGGGGACCTTATAAGATCTCATATTCCCACATACAAAATAGAGCTCTAGTTGGGAGATAAAGGTAACACAACATCCAGGAAATATAAGGAGACACAATACACCTCGGATCCTTGGTGCTGATTTTATGGAAGTAATTGGTGGCTCATCTTTGACTTTGGCTGTTGTTCCATGCTCACTCGAACAAAGACTTCAATTCTTGGTTGTTTTTAGCTTCCTCTTGCAATTTTCTGATCTCCTGTCAGAGGGACAATCTCCAGAGGGATAATGGCCATCTGCACACTCTGTTCTTTCTCCTTTATCGATTTATCCATTTATTCTTCCATGCGAGGCAAAGTTCTAGTCAAGGAAAAGATCCATGCAAGGCAAAGTTCCAGACGGGGCAGAGTTCTAGATGGGGCAGAGTTCAATGCAGGGCAGAGTTCTAGGTGGGCATGGTTTCAGGCAAGGAAAAGTTCCAGCCAGGGCAGAGTTCCAAATGGGGCAGAGTTATAGGTGAGCATAGTTTCAGGCAAGGCAAAGTTCCAGCCGAGGCAGAGTTCTAGCCAGGGCATAGTTCCAGGCGGGGTAAAGTTACATGCGCGGCAAAGTTCTAGTCGAGGCAGAGTTCCAGCCAGGGCAGAGTTCTTACGAATCAAATATCATGACAAGGTACCATAACAAGTATTTGTGCACCAAGAATGGGTCTCGATCCCTTTATCAAGGTTGAGGGAGGAAATCAAGGGACTTATATGCCCCGATTGGAACTATACCCTAGTTGGAACTTTTCCCTGGCTGGAACTTTGCCCTGGCTGGAACTTTTCCCACTCAACATTACCAATGTAGAATTGCTAGCTCAATAACTCTCTATAGGAAGTGCTTTCGACAATGCCTAAACTTTATTGGAAGGAACAAGAACCCTTCCCTTGTTGGAGCTCTGCCCTTGTTGGAACTCTGCTCTGGCTGGAACTCTGCCCCAGCTGGAACTCTGTCTCGGCTAGAACTTTGCCCTCCTAGAACTTTGCTTCGACTGGAACTATGCCCTCGCATGGAACTCTGCCTCGACTGGAACTATGCCCTGGCTGGAACTGTTCCCCGGTTGGACATGTGCCCCGATTGGAACTTTTCCCAGGATGGAACTCTGCCCGTGTTGGAACTCTGCCCAGTCTGGAACTCTGCCCGGGCTGGAACTTTGCCCAGGGTGGAACTTTTCCCCGCTGGAACTTGGAACCCTGCCGCTTGTTGGAACTCTGCCTTGTTGGAACTCTACCCTGGCTAGAAATCTGCCCTGGATGGAACTCTGCCCCAACTTGGACTTTGACCTGACTAGAACTCTTCCCGGGCTGGAACATTGCCCCGCTCGAACTCTTCTCTGATTAGAAATCTGCGCAGCTGAAACTTTGCTCCAACTGGAAACCTGCCCCTGAACTTGCATGTTTGCATTGTTGAACTTGCCTTCTTTACAAAGGCTATCTATAAGTACATTTTATGTGACAACATTAGGACTAACAACTGTTAAATTTCATGTAGATGTGAGACCCATTCTCAAGTAGGATGGTACCATATTCAGTTAAATAGGGTGGAGTAAAACCCTATAAGGTACCCTAGGGCCCATAGTTGTCTCCTGGCATTCTTGGTCTGGGACCAAGCAGGTTTATGCATGTAGGGTTCCTAGTTTGGTGTGTCCATTCTCTGCCTTGGCTGGAACTCTGCCCCGGATGGAACTTTGCCCCGGTTGGAACTCTACCCCGACTAGAACTCTGTCCCGGCTGGAACTCTGCCCCAACTAGAACTTTGCCTCGGCTGGAGCTTTGCCCCGGTTGGAACCTTGCCCCGGCTGGAACTTTGCCCTGCCTAGAACTCTTCCCCAGCTGGATTCCTTTGTCTTGCAGAACCCATCTACTAGGTATTATACGTAAGAAGATTAGGAGCTTGTTGTTTGCTCATCATTTGGATGAAAAGCTTGACCTCAAACTCAATGGTGGTATTTCTGCCCCGACTGGAACTTTGCGAAGACATCTATTTGATGGCATAATGAAAATGCTTGAGTTTCTATTTTGTCAATTTCTTCTTGGTATTTGGTTGATCTGTTTGGTTCGTTGATCTCTTTTTTGTTTCACTTATATGGTGGTTTGAAACCTCGTTCATGGCCCATGAACCCTAGAAGCTTCAATGAAATCCTATAGCCATTGATTTCCTCCCCCCTCCAGCATGGTCAAAGCCCTGAAACCTATCATTGGTGTATAAAATGTCCTAATGGAAACCACATCCCACTCAAAGGCCAAAGGTTTTCTCTAGAGATATTATGTGGTGTTTTGAGTCTTTGTCCATAGCCCATGAACCATAGAAGCTTCATTTTTTGTCCCTTGATCCGTATTTTCCTCCCTTATCATGGGAAAGGCCCTTAGACAAATCTATATTGTGCAAGACCTTCTAATGCCACCTATATCCCATTCAAAGGTTGATGATCCCATCTAGAGGATGTATGATGATTCAAGTCCTTCATCGTGGCCCATGAGCCCAAAATATTTAGACAAAATATTTCTATAACATGCAATTCATCAAAAATAATTTGTCTCGCATACTTGTACTCAACCTCTGGGAGTTTATACTACATATTCCACCTTTGGCTTCCAATACAGTACATAACCAAATCTCCTCCACTTTGTAAGTTTGTAGCATAACTTCCAAATAAACCAGAGACTATGAGGAAAAAGATACACATTATCTGTTCTCATCTGCAGGAGACAGACTTGTAAACCCAGGATTTCTCTGTATAAAATACAAAAATAGAATAACAAGAAGACTCAACCACATACCTACCAAATATCAGGCCTATGGACATTGAGATCACCTTTAAGACTTTACTAGAAGCAATGCAACAAGCCACCAAACAACATCGTATGACATTGGTCTTGAGGTAATGGCTTGGTAAGTTTAAAGTGTTCAATCTAATACATTTGGCTATTAGAGTAAGCCGTTCAGCAAAATAATTTGAGAACTCACAACATGCACTGTTTTACCTTTTGCCATGAATAAATAGACAAGATATCATAAAAACCTGCAGAGAGAGCCAAAACAATAGGTAGATGTACAACATTCTACAACGTACTGCCAAGAAAAGTTAGTGTACATACTAGAAATGTCCATTGGACTATCCAGTGTTTCATTGCACTGATGTACAGATTAGAAGCAGATGAATCACTAGTTGCAACCAAAAACCGACAATCTCCTATGGATGGGTCTACAGTTGTTATCATTCCAAGACCATCAAAATTGCAGCTATCATCTGATTGATTGTGGAGTTGATAGTAGCTGTTAAAAGCATCCGAGATATTTTTCGGTGACCCAATATGATTGCAAGAACCTCCAGCAAAGAGGGCTGTACAATTTGAAGTTGAGCAGACCTGTTGTACATGCCTTGATACATTAGTAAGATCATGATTATCATTTGCAACACACCACCTTGAAGAGAGGTATTGGACATTTTCTGCATTCACCAAACCCTTTGATCCTTGCCCTATGTCAATCCCATATTTAACCTGACTGTCAAATGTAGATATGCCCCAGTGTCTTTCAAAATTTCCATGCAGAATGCTTTTTTTGTCCTGATCATCTAGCAGACTAAAAATATATGCTTCTACTAGGGCGTTTCCAGGCCTAAGTGCGGTGCCCTTGTTGCTTATAACATGGTTTACCAGTCCTTGAATGGATCTTTTTGCATTGCTGACAGTTGCATTGACTCCCCCATCTGTTGGCCATCCAACTTGTCCAACAACAATTGGCATCTACCCAAAGCCAATTTTTTTCGAGGCCGATTCAAGTGTATCCAAGTTTCCATCAAAGTAATTGTAGTAAACATTCTTCCCATCAACAAGTGGATGAGCCTTATTATCAATAAAGGCATAATCAACTGAATAATTTTTATTTTGATAAAGATTTAAGAAGGGAGAAATATTGACCACAAAGGGAGATCCATTTTTGTTTAAAAATGAAACAAGTTGCTGCATAGTTTTATTCACATCGGGTCTGAAGGTTCCTTTTGATGGCATCTTAGAGTGATAGACATCAGCATTGCATGGAACCACAACTTTTATCTGTGTAGCAAGGTTTTCCTTTCCCAATGCCTCTTGTATGTTGAGCACTGTGGGGAGTACAAATGCCTGAAAACGTCCATTGTAACTCGTGAGAAATGGTTCGTTTCCAACAGCAACATACCTGTAAGCATGCATCAAAGAATTAGAATACATGGAGATGATGAATGGGAGCATTTAATAGATCAGGAATAATATCCTTCAGAATGATTTATAATATCCCTCAGAATGACATGGAAAACAAGAATCTATTGGATTATCTGGACTCAGAGCAAGATGATGCAGATTGACCTTAGAGATATTTGTTTTTTATATATAATTTCCTTCTTTGTTTCTACAAGATCTGCACATTGAATCTATTGGATTGGACTATCCATGATTCAGAGCAAGCTAATGCAAATTGACCTTAGAAATATTTGCTTTTTTTTGTATAATTTCCTTCTTTGTTTCTACAAGATCTGCACATATTTCTCAGATACAACATCATTACTTGAGTGCATTATTCTGTAACTTCATTTATCTGTTCATTACTTGAATTCATTATTCTGCTATTGTATTGAATCTTGAGTTCTTCCTTGAACCTCAAGATCAGACCATGTTCAATTTAACTCTTGGAGAGTCTATATGGTAAGTGGTTTTGGATTAATATTCTAGGATCTTAACATGGTTAAGCATTTTGAGGGTTGTTTGGTCCCTGGAAAAGACTTGGGCTCATATTAAATTTGGGCAAAGGACATCGATTCTGTTCATTTTTTCATGTCTGTTGTTCTGCACCTATATTTCACAATTAAATTTCTTGCGCTGAAGCTTATAGTCTTGCTCAATTGCTGAGTACATTGTAATTTGAGTCTCTTGTGATGTCCTGTCTGAAAGAAACACAGTTGCTTATATACAGAATGTAAGAGGATATGTGGAGTGTTTGTGCATAATGAATTACTTTGGATCCTTCATTCCTCTAAAGTAATGTTGGATAGAGTTCTTTTAGGAGTTGTTCAAAGTGTAGAAAGAAATTAAATCATCCTGAAGGATATTATAAATCATTCTGAGGGATATTATTCCTGATCTATTAAATGCTCCCATTCATCATCTCCGTGTATTCTAATTCTTTGATGCATGCTGATAGGTATGTTGCTATTGGAAATGAACCATTTCTCATTAGTTACAATGGATGCTTTCACGCATTTGTACTCCCCACAATGCTCAACATACAAGAGGCATTGGGAAAGGCAAACCCTGCTACATAGATAAAAGTTGTGGTTCCCTGCAATGCTGATGTCTATCACTCTAAGATGCCATCAAAAGGATTGCATATGTAAATTACAAGATTTTCCTACCAATTTCCAGATTCTGATCATTTTATCCATTTAGTTCAGAATCTTAGATTACCTGATCCCATGCCTGGTCCGCAAGTGATGTTTTCAACAAAAATGTTAAATGAATCGCTTACTATGGAAATGCAGTCATCCCCTGCATTAGAATTTAAACAATCTTAGAGCACTCGCCGGCAAATTATTTTGAGTCATGAAAAGCATCTATGGAAACCATACAACCACTGACACCAGGGTTCGTTTGAAAGATCGGAGACTCTAGAACAAGACTTATTAGTCAAGATAATTGTCCTGTTTCAATGGAGTTGGATGGCCCTAGTATTTGGTTATATATCAACAAAGAGAATGAAATTTTGAAGCTTTTAGAGAGCGGATGAAAGAGAAGTCAATGGCCTTGTCGATTATACCTTTTCCAATAATGGTATTCTTAATCACCACATCTTTCGAAGCGCTGACATGAATGCCATCAGTGTCAGGACTATGAGTAGGTGCAAGAACCTTGATATGGTTTGCTTCTACCCCAACACATTTCCTGAATTTTATATGCATTTTTTTACTATTCTCTACAATCAGGTTCCTCACTATTAGATTGTTGCATATTTCGAATGTGATTGCCTGAAAGAATCAAATTTTCCTAAGTGTAAGTCCATTCAGACTGATGCACAACCCTGATGACCTAACCTTCCAAGGCCATAAGTACACCTAGCACTGTAAGTTTAGAAGCACATTGCATCGAAGTTCATTTTCTTTTCTCACAAATTTAAAATGCATCAAACACCTTTTCCTCTCATGAGTTGAGGCTTGAAAGAAAAAAGGGGCAGAGGAGGTACATACAGTTAGAGTTGGTCGACATGGCTGCAACAGAGAAAAAAATTTGTCATGAAGTAATATATTCAATGCAAACCAGCTTAGCTTTGTCTTACTATTTATGCCCCAGATTAACGTAGAAATAAGCAGCGTAAAAGGAAGGCCAAAATTAGGGATCAATGCAGTAGAGTTGCCTCCATTTACATTTGTTTTCTTGATTTTGCAAGACTAAGCCCACCATTTCTCTCCACTACCATAAAATGTCCCTCCCCTTGTACTGTCAAATCATCTACTTCCTTAAAACGAAGCCACTATCTTCGGTTTAATCCATGCCAAACCCTGGGATCTCTTGATTTTGCAAAGCAGGTGCAGGAGGTGGAGTTTGAATGATGGTGTTGTGTCGGGAGGGAGTAGGTGGCGTGGTAATGGCATGGGGTGGGAAGGAGAAAATAGTGAAGGAGATACGGAGACGACAAACGGTGGAGTCTAACGGCGAAGGATGTAACGGAGACGAAGCGACGAGGTGCCAGCAACGAAGAGGAGGGGTCGTCGGTGGTCGGAGAGCCGACGCGACGATTGCCGCTGGGCAAAATCGCCGCGTCGGTAGCTTACTCCTTCTGTAAATGACCACCATCCCAATATAGCCAACTCGACAGCTCAAAGCACCACATGTATGAAATGATCTAATCTGAGTTTTGTATAATTCTGTTATGTATTAAATGATCTGAAATGATCTAGTTTGAGATTTGTATAATTCTGTTAAGTTATTTAGTGTTTAGTTTTGTATAATTCTGTTAAGTTATTTAGTGTTTATATGTAAAGATAGGTACATAATATATACGGACATCAGTGGTCTGCTTTGAATACGTTAAGTATGTTTAAATGACCAGCATATATATGTAAAGATCTGTAAACATGGACAAGAGCCATCAGTTTGAAATCAAATATGTGTTGATATGAAATATGCGTTACTGAAATCAAATGTGTTGATATGAAATATGTCGTTTGTTAGCACTACATGTGATATGTTCTGAGTTTTTATAATTCTACATGTGATACGTTCTAAGTTTTGTATAATTCTGTTAAGCTGTTTAGCGTTTATATGTAAAGATACATACATACTATGTTCTGAGTTTTGTATAAATCTGTTAAGTTGTTCTGAGTTTGGTATAATTCTGTTAAGCTGTTTAGCGTTTATATGTAAAGATACATACATACTATGTTCTGAGTTTTGTATAAATCTGTTAAGCTGTTTATGTGTAAAGATACATACATACTATGTTCTTAGTTTTGTATAGTTCTGTTAAGTTGTTTAAAGTTTATATGTAAAGATAGGTACATACTATATAGGGACATCAGTTGTCTGTTTTGAATCTGTTAAGTATGTTTAAATGCCCAGCATATATATGTAAGGTAAAGATCTTTAAACATGTTTTGAATCTGTTGTGTATGTTTAAATGCCCGGTATATATGTAAAGTAAAGATCTGTCAACATGGTCAAGAGCTGCAATACCAATTTGGTCTGGAATGAAAACTAAAGATCTGTAAACATGGACAAGCGCTGCAATACCAATTTGGTCTGGAATGAAAACAATGAGTGTATTGGAAGCACTCTCTCATAGGACCTGATATTTATATATAAAAGAACCTTTTTGCTTAATAAAATAAATAATAATGAAATAACACAACAAATTTGCCCAAGCACAACCTCAAGAAACAATTGGCATGCCAATTCAGTTATTGAAAAACATAACAGAATATGAAAACATGATAAACTACAATAACAGAGATGGGGCAGTTTGTAATGTTTCTAAATCAAGACTTTAAACGTTTGAACTATAATTCAGTTAATCTATGAAGTGTGCTGTTTGGCATCACATACAGGCGAGTTTTCATTCTACTAAAAAGGAAAGTTTTTTCAAACATATGTATGACAAAAACAAGCTGATTATTCTGCCAACGTTGCAGAGAGCAATTCCAACCTTGAACAGATTATATTGCATCAACCGAAGAAAATCATAGCAAACGACTTAATTAAACATTTGACAAACTCTGCAGAACTCCTTTCTGATTTAATACATATTACTGTTATAATCGAGAAAGACTCTATCTGAAAGTATGGCTGTACACACATTGTAATTACAGCTCTTGCAGGCATTATGTATGATAAAAGCATATTGTTTATTCTGCCAACATTACACGAATTAATTCCATCCTTCCACAGATTAAGCTGCATGCACTGAAATTACAGCACAAGATTTAATAAAGTATTTGAGAGAATCTCAAGCTGACAACCCAGAGATCTACTTTGTCAAGAAACTAGCTACCTGTACAGCGGAGAGAACTTTAATTTGAAAGCCTAGCTGTGCACATTCCCATTGCAAATAAAATGAGCTACTAACTGATTTCTTGCTAGCTCCCCAAGAATTAACCAGTATTTTCAGTGATATGAATTTAATAATCGTTCATCAAGATCAATATTCAAGAACTGCTCTACATAAAAGTTAATGATTTACCTTCGCAGATCACATGCAGGGTTGTTGCAGCTGCAATGGTGCAAACCAGAAAAACAAAAAGCCTAAGAAGATGCAACCGAGAAGAAGATCTGCTGCTAAATCTGACAGAAACAGATCCATATAGTTTATACTCTGTAAAATCGTTGTTTAAGCAAGGCGTCCAGAATAGGCGGGCCGCTGGATGGTTGTTTGAATCATCACAGGAGAAGGGGGATGGGGGGTAGCAAATTAATTGCATGGGCAGGGACGGTGACGGCGATGGACGGATGGACGGAGGGAGACGGCGAAAGGGCTAACTGCGACTGGACTCTGGAGGGATGGAGAATTGGGTGACGAAGACGGTGGGAAAACGAGTAGCCAGCAACGGGGAGGAAAGGGGAACCGGTCGTCGGAGGGCAGCGCGACGATTGTCGCGTCAGTAGTTTACTCCTTGGAAGATGGGTTGCTTATTTAATGCAACTGATGATCTGTACAGCTTGACATTGAACTGCAATATAGTTGAGAAAATAATAGTCATTTAATAAATTATCAACCCCATGGGCATGTGGCATGATATTTTAATTAATCTTTAGTTTCCCAATGCCACTGTCAACTCGGGAATTATTAGTTTCCCAGTGGCACTGTCAGCTCGGGAAACAAAGTTCTAACAACAGCAATGTAAATTTTTACAAAGTAATAAAACAAATTTTATAAACTATTAATTATAAGTTACTAAGTTAGAGGATACATTTTACAAATATCACCGCCATACAGAGATCACCGCCATGTAGCTTTGGACGGCCTCTTACACTTCTCTGGTCCACAAATATTTGATGCACGACACAATCCAAATTTTCACAGTAGTTTCCATTATCCTTCAATGCTAGCATTCTTTAGCTTTGACTTTTGGCACTTGCGGAACTTGCGCTAATATGCTCCAGTCCATGCCATACCTGTTTGAGCTATGCTTACAAAGGTACCTGGTTGGTTGAACTGAGCTTCAAGAGGTAGAGAATCATTATCTGTAGCAATAATATTATTGTCAATAATTTCCTATGATTGCATCGAGGCCTGGAATTTGATCTGCCATAGAATGTTTTTTTCATTTTTACACAGGTAAAAAAATATTTTACACGTCAATGTTGGTTTCAATGTTGATAGTAAAAAAATATTTTAAACTTCAATTTCAATTTGACTTTTATGAATTTAGATCACCCGTCAAAATTTTTAATACCTATGTTAACTACTAAAACATAGCTAACAATCATTGGCTATTGTGTTGGGTCAGCTGTTGGATTGCTCTTAATTTCCAGTTAATTGGGGAACACATAAATGATAGACTTCTCTATTTCCCTATATGTGCAATGTATTTATTTATATTTTGTGATTTTTCCAAGGAAAATCTCTCAGATTTTCTTCTTTAAAAATTTATAATTTATTTAATTAATAAATTTAAATATTTTATTTACATTTATATATAATATTAAAAATAAATTTACACTCAGTAAAATTGGTTAAACCGTCAAATAATAGGCACGAAAAACTTGAGTCGGTCCGTCAAATAATAGGCACGAAAAACTTGAGTCGGTCGTTAAAAATTTATTGACAGGCACAAAAAAAAATTGAATTTCGAGGACTGATTGCATCCCCTGCCCTCCCTTTTTGGTTTCAAGTGGTTCATTGCTCCTCGAGTCTGATTCTTACTTTTAGGATCTACAAGACAATATTCAGACAAGACATTTCCAGATTACAACACTGTGTGAATACGGCTCAAGGCGAGGTCAGTACAGCAATTGTTGATGCTCCGAGGCGATTGTACTGTTAATGCAATTGAAGTACTTGTTGATGGATCTTCACATCCAGTTCTTGTCCTGTATTGTTAAAGAAATTGAAGTACTTGTTGATGGAGCTTCACTGTCATTTCCAGGCATCAGTAGCAACATAGCGCAGCTACAGGTAATCTTCCATTTCAGTCAGCTTAAGTGTATAAAGTAGGTGTGAACAACATTACGAAACTGTGATTGAGCTCCTATGAAGAAAAAATATTGTATGTTACTTAACGTAATCTCTCAACATAAATGATCAAACTTTACCATGAGAATTCGAAGGAAAGGCTAACACAGACTTGAACATATCATTTACTGAAAATTTAAGTGAACATGATGATTGCAATAAGAAATGCATAATCCCAACAAAAATGGAACTCAAAATTTTTGACACAACATAATTGGACCAATTGGACCATTTGCATTGATCGGAAGACTTGGCTCGAGTAAGTGGGAGTAGAAAGGTAACTCCTAATTAGTGAAATGAACGATATAACTCCACCAGCGACTTGGAAGGTAACTCCTAATTAGTGAAATGAACGATATAACTCCACCAGCGACTTGGTGCAATTTTCTTTCACTGGTTAAAGAGTTCATCAATGAAATGGTGTTATCTATCTTTTGGGATTCCAAGACGTTGAGAATATATAATTTATGCCAAGATCCAACAATCGGTTGTAGACTTGCAGGAAACAAATTTTGTGTAGTGTTGCCCACAAATAGAATGGACATCACGCATCCAAGGGAAAATGGAACATGGCCGTCATCCATCTTAGGACACGGGGAATTACCTGGAATCCGAGAGTAGGTATAACAATAATAATGGCAAACAATTTAATGGTTGCTAGCAAAAATCAATGGATAAATTGCTGATTCCATTGAACATGAACAGAATGGTCTAGAAGACTTCGAGATGCCCTTAGTAAACAATAACGGTACCAAGAGTAAAAACTGTTCATGGCTGGTCTGGTAACAATATGTATATCCATGGAAAAATGGTCTATGACTGGTCTGGTAACTATATGCATACCCATTGACGCCAGTATTTGTAAGCCTGGCAAGTTGAAAGTAGTTTCATGCATTTTGGATTCTTGACATCTTCGCTATTACCTAAAACTATTTATGGAATCGATTCCACCTAATTAGCATAAGCCATGGTCGTAGCCATCATCAAGGAAGGAAAAATTGTGCATCCACTCACAATATGTAGAAATAACATCTATGAAGGAATCAGGTGGGAGGTTGGCACCCAGGTTGGGTTGGTTGTAAATCATATCAAGATCCATTCTTAGGCACGCGAGAGGGTACACCACACAGTATTTTTTGGAGGCATAAGTATGTTGCAATTCAGTTTGTTGTGTGTATAATTACAGGTGTACCGGAAAAGAATGCAAAAAATGAACAAAAAACTTGAGCAGCATACCTTTTGAAGGCAACAACAGTAAGCATATCTTTGTATCTACGACTTGCATATTTTCTCTTGGCTGAGTAGATGGGCATACTCTGAAGTCAACTTCTGAAATTCAAAGTAGAATACCTATTGCTTCCCACGCGAATAGCCACTGCTAACTTCAACCTTTGTTGCTGGTTAATAAACGATTGTTCTATCACATTTGCTATTGGAACAACATATGGCAACAACCTCTTATGAAACTACTTGTTTGTTCTCTATCTCTTAAATTATATTTGTTGTTCTCATATTTTACACTTTATTTATCTGATTACTATATTGATATCTTCATTCTTCAAACATATACATATACATATAACTGGTTCTTCTGGTTTGTTTATTTAATTATAGACTTGGCTTCATTAGAACTACAGAATCAGATAAAACCCAAAAAATATAAAAATAAAAAGGCAGCCCAAGCATAACGGAAAGGATCGTGGCACGGAGCTCAAAATCCCATTTTCTTAGCACACTGGTTGTTTCTCGAAGTCAACCTGATTGTGATTGGCATTACATTCTTATAATATTGCCATCATCCGACAGTGCTGACAACTATTTTTTATCAAAAAGCCGCAGGTTGGCTTTAGATTTAACAGAATTCGGGATCCATTGAAATCTATAAAAGAACACCCATATTTAGGTAATGTACTTTGCTATTGAGCATATGTACTCTACTCAGCTATTGTGTTCGGTGCAGTAGCAGAAAAAAGTTGCATATTTCAAGGAATTTGTAAGTTGGAGAGAATTTCCAATCTGTCTCTCTATCTCTGCATGTATTTTACATTTAATGATTTGATAAGGGCCCAATGGATTGTTTGATTGATAAATGAAATTTGAGTAAACATTCATAGATATTATGTTAATTAATCTCATTTTGCTTTTTAATTAATCTCATTTTTCATTAAATAAGTTTTAAATCATCTCATCTTTCATTAAATAAGTTGTTGTACAGTTATTTGTTAATATAATCAAAAGAAGTAGTATGACTAATTAATGTTATGTGGGTAAGAGTATGAGGTTACCAAGTAACCTTGTTAATTGGAGATATGAACAATTTATGATAATGTGATCATTTCAAATTATGAAATTTTTGTTATCTTTTATAAACAATGAAAGACTCCAAAAAAATATTTAAGTTGATGGTGTTTAATTTCACAATTAATGTAATTAATATAATTCATTTTAAAATGTTAATATTTTTTATGTTACTTTTTAAAAGTTGTTTTATTTTTCTTTTCAAAATATTGAAACCTTACTTTTGAAATTTGAATTTGGGATGACATATATATTTTGGTATGCTTTACTATTTTCAATGTTTATATGATTGAATAAGTGGAATTTTCTATAAAAGTTAAAATTTTAATATATGTTAAGTTTTTTTTATTGATAATTATAGATGTTTTATTTTTCTTTCTATAATCTTGGAATTCAAAAATGATGTCTTTCACCACACCTTTTTACTTTCGAAATATGAATAATTTTACTTTTAAAATTTGAGATTTTACTTTCAAATTTGAAACTTTTTACTTTTAACATTTGGAATTAAATTAAATTCATAGGTAATCTTATTATGAGCTGAGTAGGAAAAATAACAAACCAATCCTCGACCAAGTAGACTACATCCATTTACTTAAAGCATGGGCTACTTATTTTTATATGTTATGTCATTTTCAGTATTAATATAGTGACTTGTGGGCATTAACCCCGTGAAAATTGTTGTGGTGTACCCTTAGAAACTAAATGCATTAGTAAGACTTGACCATTTTTAATATAGTTAAATATATAGAATTGACTACAAATATCAAAATTGTAATCAATATTAGGGTTTTATTTTGAAATAATAATTATGATTGTTTTATTTTCCTTTTAAAATCTTGGAAACAAGAAATGGTGTCTTTTAACATGTCGTTTACTTTTCAAATGTGAATTCAAATTGAATTCGAGATGAGATATTTGTTTTGATATTTTATATCATTTTCAAGATTACTATGATTGAATAAATATTTATCATAAAAATTAAACTTTAATTTATGTTATGTTTAATGTTTTGATCTATAACTAAGGTAATTTTAATATATCTAGAAAATAGATAAATAGTATTATGGGATTATTCAAGCATACGAGCTAACTTATATAGAAATATATTTTTTAAATGGTAGTTTAAGAAGATTGCAAATGATTTAGCACCATATTTCAGAAGAAAAAAAAAAAACTTTAATTGAAGCACCCTTAGATTCAGAAGACATTTAGTGTGGTTATTTACATGCGAATACATCCAGTTGCAGCAAGAATTTAATGTCATTTAGGACAGATCGGGATTTTTCATGATGTCTCGGGATCACAATGACCTCAAGATTCTGTCTAGGTCACAGTCCTCGGGCTCATATTCAGATTTAAGGAGCAGAGGTTGGTAAGCAGGCCACCTCACAATATTGACAAGGATGTTATGAGAAGTTTTGTCAGGAGGATATCAATTAGAAGGTTGTTGAGTAGAAGAATTGTGCCAAAGGAAGGTAGTCTTCCTTTGAGCACTCAGGTGGTCTCAGAGAATCGGCTCAGTGAAGGTGTGCCTACGAAATGGGCTTTGCTGCTCATTGGATGCCTACTTGGATTGGGGATTGGGTTGTGTGTTGCCACATTCAACAATGGGGTAAGGATATTTTCAATTTGTCTTTGTGGATTCTTTTTAGTATCAACGGATGCTCTCTATAGTGCATTTTTGTAAGGACTTTGTATCTCGAAGTCATTCTTCCATATAAAGTAGTACAATTTTATATGAAATTCATCTTTGTTTTCCTTTCATGAACCATTGGATGTTAAAATGTAATGTGATGTAGCAAGGGATTTATATTTTTAGTCCTTTTCGTGTGATTGGATGCCAAGGCAATGTAATTTGGTGAACGTTATTTTTTGCTAATGGGATTTTGAAATCAATGCAAGTTGGTTTGTTATGAAGCATGTCAGCTTGCATAATGGGATTTTGAAAGTAATGCAAGTTGTTTTGTTAAGAAGCATGTCTATTGTAAGATGTTATTTATCAGATGCCATTATGTTTTTCATTTGTAATTTGATGGTTAAAAAAATTCTCCCTTGCCAAGAAGATTGGGTGGCAATCAATGTGTATTAACTGCACAATATCAATGTGATAATTTTCGTTCCATGAGTGATCCTTATACATGCTATTATCATATAAGGGATTTCACATGTATATTGACAATGTTATAGCTACAAGGGTTAACTTGATTGGTAGATGGTCTCATGTAAAAGTTCATAGAGGTAGTGGGATCAAATCCTATTGAGTTCCTTGGTGTGACGAGTCGTTATTTTGGCTAAGAGTTATTACCATGCTCCATTTGGAAAACTAGGGAAGACGTGCGGGGGGGATTTGTAGGGGGGATAGCAAGGTTCCAACATCCTCACTTGGAACACTTCAATAGGAAGGTGAGTGAGGGACTATATTTCTTAGGAAAAATATATTTACAAAGTTGCAATCATCCATGACTACACCAAGATAAAATGTACATAATTGATAGTAGTCAATCATGTAACATATAAGGTCCTAGGTAAACTATTATCAATAGGGAAACAAGTATCCATTTTTTATGAATATGGAAGCAAGCATTTATGGCCATGTGTATAAACTGTATACACATTCTTCTGATGTCTAATTTATGTCCAAGATAAGAGGGGGTTGTCATTAGAGATCCAAGTTGTATAAATGTCTTTCAACGCCTATAATGTTTACATGTAGAAGAGTTCTTAGTAGAGCCTATCAACCTTTGCAAAGTGCATAATGGCTTAGAATTTTCCATAGAGGACCATGACACTAAAGTCTAACTACTATAAATGGGAATGGTAATGGAAAATACAAAATAGGGATGCTACTAGAACCATAGATGGAAGAATCTCATAGCTCTTTAGTGATCCTCTTGGAATGATCTCATAGCAGTAGCCCTTCATGATTGAGCCATGGTTTATGAGGTGTGGATGAAGAAGAAATATGCTATTGGAGAAATAGAAAACTTAGAATCCCTTAAAAACCCTTGGAATAACCTCAAGTCTCAATATTCTCTATAACTTGTTTAGGCAATTTCTTGAAGGTGAGAGTGAGAAAATGAAGGAAAGATTACTTCTTTTAGAGAAGTTTCCCCCCATGGGTTCACATCTTTAACATGTAGGCGTGTGTGTTTGACACATAAGCCTAGCATGTCATATGCATCAACGTGTTTTGACAAGCTAACACGCGACATGATCCAAGAGCTAGTCAAGTAACGATCGACTTTAATGGAATGGTGGTTTAAAGTATCTATTTAGCAACAACCCTTGATGATCAAACCATGATTTATGTAGTGTGAATGAATAAGAATGATGCAATGGGAAAAATGACACACTTTGGATCCCTTAAAAACCCTTGGAATAACCTAAAATCTTATTATCCTCTATAACTTAACTCAACCCATAATAATCAATACAACACTGATTAATTGAAAGAAAGATTAAAGAAAGATTAATTGAAATAAATATTTTGTTTACAAGACAGAAAATTACCCCAAGTGTTGAATAATCAATTAGAGTTGAATGGTGTCCCTAAATAGTTGGTTCCATGGGAAGAGTATTATAGTTCAACTTGTGCGCATTTTTCATATGCGGATCCTTAAACCACATAATTCAAAGATGAGATTAGCATAATGTGGCACATCCTTGATCATTACACTATGATGGTTTACCTATAGTCCCAGGTTATCATAATAGTGTGAGGGTTTTATACTATTGTTATAGTATTATTTGTTGCATCTTTCCTTCAATTAGTTGAACCTGTCCTTGTTACTTAAATCTGAAATTCAATTTTCTTGAAGTATTTTATTGTTGATGTTGTAATAGCCAGTACTTACTTCTTCAAAGATTATTGAGGGTTAACCACTCTTCCCATAAGAACAACCTTGAGGCCTAAAGAATACTGTTGGAATCCTTAGCATAGATTAGTGAAAACATCCTACCATTTCTAAGTAATTTCAATTTCCCTCCTTAGTAGCATTTGTGTCCTTTTTTCCATTTGTCCCTTTAGTGCCCTATATCATAAATATCAGTTTTATAATATATCAAGCAACAGACTTAGTACCATTTTGTAAGTCTATTATGAGAGAGAAACAATTGTTTCTACTCTAAGAAAAACATATCTTTGGCACGCTATTTTCTAACTCTTTGTTAGTAGTCTAGCATAGGATGACTCTACACCTCACACACACACTATCCTGAAGCTTGTCCAAATTATAAATGCTATTGCAATCAGATTTTCTATAACACTCGTCAATTTTTAAATCCTTTGACAAATTTTATATTGCTTCAAAATAAGGTTATAATTTAATATTTTTTCATATGTATGGTTCCTAATATGTTGAGTAATCAATTAAAGCTAATGGGATCCCTAAATAGTTGGGTCTATATGGCATAGTATTATAGTTCATTTTGTGTGTTTTTTGCATATGTGGATCCTTGAACCGCATAATTCAATGATTAGATGAACATAATGTTGCACATCCTTGACCATTACCCTATGAAGTTTTATCGATAGTCCTAGGTTATCATAGTATTGTGAGATTTTTATATTGTTGTTATAGTATTGTTTGCTTCAACTTTTCTTCAATTTTTAAAAACTTGTCCTCGTTACTTAAATCCGGAATTCAGTTTCGTTGAGGTATTTTGTTGTTGATGATCTGATAGTCAGTACTCATCTCTTTAAAAAAATTGAGGGTTAACCACTCTAGCCCCAAGAACAAGCTTGAGGCCTAAAGCAAACTATTAGGTTCCTTGGCATAGATTAGTGACAACAAAAAAATAGTGTCTTCTCCAACAATAGTGTCTTCTGTTTTTGTGTCTTAATGATCTATTTTTTTCTTAGAGTTTTGTTTCTATAGAAGAAATAAGATATCACGAGAAGGGTTTTAGACCTGGTTGAAGAGCAAGCTCCATCAAAGTATCGTGCATTTCCTATTGTTGCTAAGATTGTCCTAGAAGAAAATCTTGCAAATGACCAACCTACAATAGTTGCTAAGGAAAAGTATGTCACCAATTATGAATCTAAGGCTTTGGTGATTGTTGAAAGTAAGTAAGAATTGGTCCATGCCTTCATCCTTCACAAATCAGAAAATTCAACATGAAAAAATGGGAATGATAATGTTCATAATGATTTTATGTTAAAACAATTGTATTATGTATCTGCTAAAGGTAACCCTATAGGCTAAGCTTCCCAGGTGATTCACACCTCAGTTTATTTTTTTAAAGTCTTTTTTCCACATTTGCACTTCAAGCTCCTTAGGTATTAGGATCCCTTTAACCATGTCTTGGAAGAGTCTACATTTGTAATAGGGACCTATATTGTATGCACATGAATAATAATCTATTGCATTGAAATTATGATGTTCTCTTGGAAAATACTATCCTCTAGCTCACATTCCTATGACCAAACCTGCTTTAGTGTTTGTCCTTGTTCAGCCTACAAGGTACAAGAACACAGTTAACACACTAAAGGCTTTGCTTGGGGAGTTTGATCACTAGATTAAAATTCAAAGGAATTGATAGGGACATGTAGAAGTAGTGGAGACAATGTGATGTGCACATTCCTTGTCATGTCCCCATCCAAATAAGACTACTTGCAAACAATATTAAACCAACCTACTAGTTCCCTAGGTTGAGGCGGAGGCATAAAATTTTGTAGTAAGGGAGCTATGAGACCCAAAAGGACCTTAGTTTACCATATTCACATAAATAATAAATCTTAATAAAATAAGGTGGAATTGGTTCATGGAGACACTTGGAGGCTTATGGAGTCCTTGGGTGGCTAGATTCCCACACACACTTGGCATGACCTGCATCCAAATTTGAATCCATGGGGAATGTAACTTTCTTGGAGGGTCATGTGGTGTCACATAGCATATCATGAGCTAAGGAATTCGAATTAGTAGAGGAGAGTAACTCCCATGGAAGAGGAATAGACTAAGAAGACAATGTGTGCCACTTGGAAGGAGATTCCATGCACTCTATGACAACAAATGATGGAAGATTCTATGAAATATGACCATCTCAGACCTGATTGCAAAGCTATGAAAAATATGACATAACAGGGATAAAAATAGCCACAAAGAGGGCTCATTTGGGAGTTAGAGGCAACCATTCAAATTGGGGAAAGAATTGGAGCATGAAGGTGAAGACAAGTGTCATAGGAGTTATTAAACCACTAAGATTAGTTGGAGGAATCCTATGGAGGGAAACTCAACTTAGGAGGCCTCATGAAGTTAATAAAACAATGTCTTGAGGAAGGATAACAAATTTTGATCATTTGTTCATTTTCCTTTGGAATTTTGGAGAGCTTTTGTTCGTCCATTGCACGGTGAGTGTTCACTCTCCTTGCTTGTGAACCAATTTTGAAAGAGTTGGTGTCATTTCCAAGTTGGTTGATGGAGAGGCCATTCAAACCTCTCATAGGATATGAATGAAGTATTTTTAGTTGCAGGTTGAAGGCCCATATTATTCAAGTTCACATCTATCTCCCTCTTCTCTCATTTGTACTTCATCATTCCCTATACTGAGTCATGTGATGGTGCACTTGTTGGAGTGGTGCTTGCACTTGGATGAGTCTATTTGATGCCCAAAATTGGGTATATGGTGTATGGCTCTATACTATTCTGTCCATATACTCTGTAACTCGAAATATAAGTAATACATATGTGAAAAGATTGTATTTCCATGCTATTAAACCACTACTTTTCATGTATTTGACTTCTATATTGAATGAGTTGTATACCAGATTTGTATGAAGGAATTTATCTGAATTTTAATGTTGTTGGGGAAGCAATTTGTATTATTTGTATGGTATCTATATGTTATTTCCTAAACTGAACCATTAACTCGACTTTTCATATGTCAAAATCAATCTAGTTATGCAATTTTCCTTTAAGCAATTTCCCTGAAAGTGGTCATACGAATGTTGCACATTATAATCAGTTTACAGATATAATAACCATGTGTAATGACAAACCTTGATTTATTATATTAATCCCCATACTATGTTCTAAAATTTTGGAGGTTTTCACTTGAGTTGGGAATCCAATTTGGTCTACACCCTATGGGGAATTTGACCATAGTTTCCTAGGAAATTTGCACTTTCTGTCATTATCCCCAAACCAAGTTGTAGAAGCCTAAAGTCTGATAAAAAGTGTTCATATTTCATCTTGGGATGTACTAATACTCACAAAACCATTTCATTTCAAATTCAAGATAATTTGGAGTCAATTGGAACCCCCCATAGTCATGGCTAGTTAAGCCCAAATTGCATTTTTCTCCCAGAATTCCAATTAGGGTTATAACAATGGTATTAGAAAATGGTATTGTCACCTTTTGAATTTATCCACTTATGTTTCCTGATGATTATATCCCTCCATTAGATACTGAAACTAAATACACTGCTAGTGGAAGAGAAGAAGGTGAAGAAGTCAATTCTACTTTAGTGGCGATTAAGGACAAACTAGGAGTAGAATTTATGGATGAAAGGGTTGAATTTAAGGCATTAATGACGACATATTTTGATGATATGACCAAGCATATTATGCAAGGTTTATAATTTATGGCTAGCCAACTTGGAGGAAAGTTATCAACAAGGAGTAGTAATAGTTCACATCTTGAAGAGAAGAAGACCTATGGGGGAACTATTTTCTTGAAGACTAGACCTCACAATCGACCCCATGAATTCAAGAATCAAACCAGACCTACAATTCCTAAGTTTTTAGATCCTAAAGAGAACCTTGACACTCCTTATGGCATGAAGGAAGCAGTAGATGAGTGGCTACAACTAAATGAAGAATGTAGTAAAACTATGTCTTTTGACCAGTTCTTCAAGGTATCTAGCAAGCTCAAATCTGGAGGAAATGGGGATAAGACACATTTTCTAAATCAAGAATTGAATTATACCATAGGAAAAGTAACTATACCTTCTTTTATGGCTCTTCCCAAATGTCTGTTAGTGATTGGATATAAAAACTAGATGTGTATTTCCAGTTGAATCCTATGGTTGAAGAGGATGCATTGAAAATGGCCATTCTACATATTGAAGGAGGATCCAATGGTTGGTGGTTCCATGGTATTGATACCTTGGGACATGATCACATTTCATCCTATGAATAGTTTTCCAAGGAATTAGTGGAGAGATTCATTAGGAAAGACCCTGAACTTCCTTTCAAAGAATTGGCACAATTGAAGCAAATCGGGACCCCTTAAGCCTATATTTTGGAATTTCAAAATCTCTCAGTGATGGTTTTTGATATCCATATGGATTTGTTGGTTCTAATATACACTCATGGGTTGGAAGAACCTTTGAAAGGGATGGTGAAATCCCACAAGCCAACTACATTGAAGGATGTCGCAAATTTGAGAAGAGATCTGCAGAATGTGATGCCAAGGACTAGGTATCCCCCTAAGCCTAATTTTCCTTCCAAATTCAAAGAAGGGAGGAAACCATGGCAAAAGGAATATTATTTTAAGGAGAATAAGGAAGTACCAAGCAAACAAAAACTCAAGGGGGAGAAATTGTGCTTCACATGCCAGTAACATTAGGTTCCTAGACATTGGTGTGCTAAGGGGAAGGCACACTATATTGAAGTCTTCTTTGAAGATGATGAGTAGGTGTTGGAGGAAGAAGTACAAATTGCATCCCAATAAGAGGGGTATGAGACAGCAGAAGAAGAGAAACCCTCTCCTGAGAAAGGAAAAATTGCAGTACTCTCAGGTGTGCCTCGATTTCACACCCTTAGATTCAAGGGTAACATGCAAGGAAAAAAGGTTACAGTTCTAGTTGGTGGAGGAGCCACTCATGACTTGATAGATGTATCCTTGGTGGAGAGGATAAATATACATGTTGAAATTTTTGATGGATTCACAGTCATCATTCTAGGTAATAATTCAATGGACTGTGACAAATGGATTCCAAAACTTCAAGTTACTATAGGAAATTACATTGTTACTGATAATTTATATGTAGTGAAAGTGGCTGATACAAATGTGGTTTTGGGAGTCCAATGTTTATATTCTATAGGGGAGAATATAGTAAACTATCAATTCCCTAAAATGAGGTTCAAAATTTTGGAAGGGAAACCCATGTTATTGAGAGGAATGCACACTTACCCTCACCAAGTGGTGTCCTCTCATAGTATGAGGTCTACCTTGAGGCATGGGGACATTGAATGGGCTGTTGAATGTTTGATTGCATATTCCAGGCCTCACTTGAGGGTTTCCAAACATCCAAAGGAGATAAAACAGTTGTTGAGTAAGTATCAGAAGTTTTTTGGAGACCTTCCTCCAGGAAGGCCATCCGACAAAGGGGTGGAGCATGCCATTGAATTAGAGATAGGGACCAACCCTATAAAAATGCATCCCTATAGAAACCCCAAAAGGATTCGAGATGATATTGAGGAGGCCATTAAATAACTCTTGAAATTAGGTCTCATAAGACCTAGTTCAATCCCTTATGGTTCTTCAGTTGTTATGGTGAAGAAAAAGGGTGGAACCTTGAGGATGTGCACTGATTTTAGAGCATTGAACAAGAATACAGTGAAGAATAGATATCCCATTCCAAGGATTAATGAACTCATGGATGAGCTCCATGTATCAAATTTCTTCTCAAATATTGGCCTTAGATATGGTTATCATCAAATTCGAATGAGGGAGGAATACATACCAAAGACTGATTTCAGATGTCACGATGGTCACTTTGAGTTCCTTGCCATGCCTTTTGGCTTGACAGATTCTCCTTACACATTTAAATCATGCATGAACAATATCTTCCACAAGAAACTTCGTAATTTTTTTCTAGTTTTCTTTGATGATTTTCTTATTTACAATAAGACATGGGATGAACACTTGCATCATCTAGAAGTTGTATTGAAAATTCAGAATGATCAATCTTTGTTTGCTAAGCTGTCAACAAGTGAGTTTGGCTTGACAAAAATTTTGTATATTGGGCACATCATTGGTTAAGATGGTGTGAAGGTGCACTAGGAGAAATTAAAATCCATTATCAAATTTCCATGTCCCAAATAAATCACCGAATTGAGGGGATTCATTGGGCTTTATTCCTGCTATAGGAAATTTGTGAAGGGGTTCTCCCAACTCACTTCAACTCCTACTGATTTGACAAATAAGGATGCTTTGCAATGGCATGAATAGGCTGAAAAGGATTTCTAAAGAATTAAAGAGGTAATGAGTAATTTTCCTATTCTTGCTTTACCTAATTTTCCTAAACCATTTGTCTCGGAATGTGATGCATCAAGGGAGGGTATTGGAGCAGTCCTAAAGCAAGGAAAACACCCAATAGATTTTGAGAGTAGGAAGATACAACCACATGAGAATATTTACTCTATTTATGACAAATAAATTTTAGCCATCATGCATGATTTGATCAAGTTCAGGCAATACTTGGTGGGAAACAAGTTTGTGGTCAAAACTGACCATAATAGCCTAAGATACTTCTTCACTCAAAAATATCTAAATGAAAGGCAACAAAAGTAGGTGAGTAAGGTTCAAGCATTTTACTTTGATATTGAATATGTAAATGGAAATAATAGTGTGGTAGACGATGCCTTATCTAGAAGACCCTCTATTTCTCTAATCGATGTTGCAGAAGATTGGAAAGCTATATTAAAAGTAGAATATGCCAAGGATAAGTTTGCTTGTGAAATTTTTATGGGACTAACCATGATGATAGGTATAAGGTGTTAGATCGAATCATATACTACAAATATAGAATCTATTTGGCCCCTGGTTCAAGCTTGAAGCAAAAAGTTTTGAAGAGTGCTCATGATTCTCCTTTAGTCGACCACCTTAGTTTCTTCAAAACATATAGAATGTTGAGAGGAATATTCTATTGGAAGGGGTTGAAGAATGATGTTCTAAAATATGTGAATGAATGCCCAACATGTCACATAAAAAAAAATTAGAGCACAATCATCCAACTAGTCTCTTGTATCCTTTGCCTATACCAAAACAAAAATGGCAGAGCATTTCCATGGATTTCATCATTGGTTCACCCACGATGCTTGGTAACGATTGCATATTTGTGGTGGTAGATAGAATCACTAAATTTTCTCGTTTCTTTGCTATTACTACATCCTTCACTGCTTCACAAGTGATTGATCTATTCTTTAGAGAAGTTTTCAAATTGCATGTGATTCCCAAGAGAATTGTTAGTGATAGAGATAGCAGATTTTTTAGTGCATTTTGGCAAGAACTCTTCAAAATGGTGTGAAAAAACTTGACTGATAGCACAAACTATCATCCACAAACTGATGGCCAAAGAGAGAGGGCGAATAAATGGTTTGAATGTTACTTGAGTAACTATTTTAGTGGGAAGAAAAAACATGGATCAAATGGCCATTGCATTTGGGTAAGTTTTGCTATAATACTAGTTTTCATATGTCCAATGGCATGTCTCCTTTTAAATCAATTTATGGTTATGATGCATCCATTTTTATTGACCGCATATTTGGTGATGGTAGAGCTCCAAAATATAAGGATTGGATTGAAGAAAGTCAAGAGATTTTGAAGGTTTTGAAAGATAACTTGCAGGTTTCCCAAATCCAACAAAAACAATATTCAGATCAACATAGAGTGGAGAGACATTCCCAAGTGAATGACTTGGTTTATCTGAGGGTTGCATCCCTACAAACATTTCTCTTTAAAATGAAAAGGTTTAGAAAAGCTCAAACCAAGGTTTTATGGTCCCTACAAAGTGGTTCGAAAAGTTGGAGAAGTGGCATATGAATTGGAACTTCCAGAAGGAAGAAAAATCCTTATTGTATTTCATGTTTCATGTCTTAAAAAGGTGATAGGGAAGCATATTTCAGTTTCAGAAACATTGCCTCCCTTGGATGACGATTGAAAACTCATTCTCATTCCCAAAATAATAGTGAAGGCAAGGGAAAGAAACCTAAGGAGCAAAACTATAAAGGAATACTTGGTACAATAGAAGGATTTGCCTAGTGAGGAAGCCACTTGAGAATATGAACAAATTTTGTAGCATCCAAGCTTGGCATTGCTTGAGGACAAGAAATATTGGGTGGGGAGTATTGGCATGTCCTCATCCAAATAAGACTACTTGCGAACAATTTTTTACCAACCTACTAGTTCCGTGGGATGAGGTGGAGGCATAAAATTTTGTAATAAGGGAGCTATGAGACCCAAAATGACCTTAGTTTACCATATTCACATTAAATTGGGTCTTGTAAATAATAAATATTAAGAAAATAAGGTGGAATTGGTTCATGGAGACACTTTGAGGCTTATGGAGTCCTTGGGTGGATAGATTCCCCCAGACACTTGGCATGACCTTCAACCAAATTCGAATCCATGGGGAATGTAACATTCTTGGAGGGCGATGTGGTGTCACATAGCATATTATGAAACAAGGAATTTGAATTAGTAGAGGAAATTAAATCCCATGGAAGAGGAAGATACTAAGAAGACAATGTGTTCAAGTTGGAAGGAGATTACATGCACTCTATCACAACAAATGATGGAAGATTCTATGACAAATATGAAAAATTCAAACCCGATTGCAGAACTATGAAAAATTTGACATGATAGGGATAAACATAGCCACCAAGAGGGCGCATTTGGAAGTTAAAGTCAGCCATTCGAATTGGGGAAAGAATTGGAGCATGAAGAGGAAGACAAGTGTCATGGGAGGTACTAAACCACTAAGATTAGTTGAAGGATTCCTATGGAGGGAAATTCGACCTTAGGAGGCCTCATGAATTTAATAAAAGGATTTATTGAGGAAGGAGAATATATTTTGTTCATTTTTTAATTTTCCTTTGGCATTTTTGAGAGATTTTTCTTGTCCATTGCACGCTTAGTGTTCACTCTCCCTGCTTGTGAACCAATTTCGAGGGATTTAGATTCTTTTCCAAGTTGGTTTATGGAGAGGCCATTCAGACCTCTCATTAGAGCTGAATAAAGGAGTTTTAGTTGTAGGTTGAAGTCCCATACTATTCGATTTATCATCTATCTCCCTCTTCTCTTGTTCCTAGTTCACCATTCCCCATATTCTCATGTAATAGTGCACTTGTTGGAGTGGTGCTAGAGCTCGGATGAGTTTATTTGATGGAAAAACTTGGGTATATGATGTATGTCTCTTAATATTTTGTCCATATACTCTGTATATCGAAATATAAGTAATCCATATGTGAAAAGCTTGCATTTCCATGCTATTAAACCATTACTTTTCATGTATTTGACTTCTATAATGAATGACTTGTATACCTTATTTGTATGAAGGAATTTCTATGATGTTTAATTTTATTGGGGCAGAAATTTGTACGTTTTGTATGGATTCTCTATGTTATATCCTGATCCAAACCATTAACTCTCCTTTTCATCTGTTAAAATCGAGTTAGTTATGCAATTATCCTTCAAGCAATTTGCCTAAAAGTTGTCATATGAATGTTGCACATTATAATCAGTTTGAAGAGATAATAACCATGTGTAATAACAGCCCTTGATGTCTAATATTAATCCCCATACTTTTTTTTGAAAGTTGGGAGGGTTGTACTTGAGTTGGGAAGCCAATTTATCCCACACATTAGGGGGAATTTGACCACAATTTCCTAGGAAATTTGCACTTTATGTCATTAGACACAAACCAAGTTTTAGAAGCCTAAAGTATGATTAAAAGTGTTCATAGTTAATCTTGGTATGTACTAATATTCACCAAACCATTTCATTTCATATTTGGGATCATTTGGAGTCAGTTGGAACCCCCCATAGTCATGACTAGTTAAGCCCAAATTTTCCCAAATTACATTTTTCTCCGAAAGTTTCAAGTAGGGTTATTACATTCCTTACTAGGAGGTGACATGAAAAAGTGTGCCTGCCTAAACTAGGTGGTTTTAAAATTCATACAGGTGTTGCATGGTTGTTGTCAGCTCATGTCGACGGATATTTAGTTTAGTCTTATAATGAGCAATGTCCTTGCTTTGTGTTGCTAAGACATGCTCTTGTTGTCTCAATGTTTCAATGTCTAGGACCCTTTCTCAATGAATATATAGGGCTTGTTCATAAGGAACATGGTGAGACTCAACAAAGTTGAAAGTTGGTCATGTTAGTCCTAAGCCATTTATCTAATTAACATTATTTCTCTATTCTTCATTTTATTTTTATAATTAGCATGCCTGCCACAATTGGAGACTTTACTTCCATGAGTTGGGGCTCTTAACTTATTCTAAGGCACAACTCTGTAGACTTTTAGAGATATGGAAGAAACAAAAGAAGGAATAACTTGTAGCTGGAAGGAAGAACTTGTATGATCTCTTTGATGAAAATAAAGAAATGATTGCAGTGGCCTATGCACATTGTCACATGTTTGTGACGTTTTAGAAGGCTTTTCCTTCATGCCCCAACTGCAAGTACATGGACATCAATTTGGAATTTAAAAAGAAGAATATTATGCCACCCAGGTAGACACTCAATTTGCTTAATTATGATCATGACAATGTATAGGACATAAAGTAACAACGAATAAATTTATTTTGGAGCTTTGTAGATTTGAATCTTATGTTGTTGTATGACAAAAAGTTCTACGTTGATATTTCAATAGGATCTGCTTAAGATGCCATGCATTCTAATACATTTGTTGATACATAAGGCATTGTTTTACCCATCCCTTGTTGGGTTTGAAATGACATGATGGTTAGGATAAAATATCCCAGACCAAAACCTGGTGGTGGTTTAGGTTAAGTGATGAGAACTATAGTGTTACAAAACTATGATCACATTAGAGATAATCTAGGTGCAATAATACATAATTGCAAGTGAAGATAATTAAGTGTGTTACTCTCTTAACCTTCAACACATAGTTTGTGATATTCTCTTTATTTGCATCAACGTTTTATCATTTTTATTTTATTTTCCAAAACGTTGTCCATTGCATCTTCGATAATGAATATTTTTTCTTGGAATCTATACATGAAGTGAACAACCCAAAATTTTTGTTATCTTATTGTTTTATTAATGGAATTTCAATGGCGAGGAGGGAACTCTTCATGACATTGATTTGATTATTCTCTTTTTTACTTCATTATGTTTACTTTACTCACCATTTATTTTATTTTTCCTTTCGGTGTTCCATTGCACCTTTTGGTGTAATTGCTAGTGTATATACAAGAAAACAAATGATTAAAATTCACTTTATCATGGAAATGTTTTTCTTTAATGAAATAACATTCTAAACCTTAAAGGTGAGTTCATACAACTAGGAAAGTAAAGCTCCCCAAGGTAATTGAATTCATACATTGACATGTAAAAATTATAAACTTAGTGTTGAGAAATAAATACCAACAATTGCTTCAACAATAAATATGATTAATAAAGGGAGGAAATAGAAGAGGGAGAAGAAGGAATACCAACATTTGCTTGTTCAATAAATATGATTAATAAAAGGAGGAAAGAGAAGAGGGAGAAGAAGGAATACCAACATTTGCTTGTTCAATAAATATGATTAATAAAAGGAGGAAAGAGAAGAGGGAGAAGAAGGAAGAAAGAAGAAGAGGGAAGAGGGAAGAGGAGGAAGAGAAAATAGGAAGAAAAGAGAGGAAAAGAAAGAATAATAAGAAAACTAAGAAAATAAGGAAGAGGAAGATGAAGAGGAGGAGGAAGAGAAGGAGGAGAAGAAAGAAGAGGAAGAGGAAGAGAATTGATTTTGTACAATGTTTATATTTCTCATTTCAACATTTAAAATATTACTTATGACAAATTTACTTCTAAAATCTCAAACCCTACCCCAAAACCATAAATATACAATGAATGTCAAATATTAGCCATAAAATCCATAAATGTAAAATTGATCTCAAATATTGACCATAAATCTATAATATATTCTTCATTATTAAAAACAAAGTAATTTTAGTAAAATAAATTCCACAATATAGAGGAGGAGGAAGGAGGGGGAAAGAAGAAGAAGGACAAGGAGGAAGAAAGAGAAGGAGAGGAAAAAAGAGAAGAAGAGGAATATCAAATTTTATTTTTATTTCGTTAAATTTATTCTTCTTATATATATCTTACATTTAAAACTCTCTTGTATCAAATTTATCCCTAAATCTCAAACCCTAGCCCAAAAAAAACATTAATTTGCAATTAATCCCAAACCTCTCACTACAATAAATTTGGAATTAGCCATAAAACCTCTTACTACAATAAATTATTCATTAATAAAAAACATGAAGAAATTTTAGGGAAAGAAAATACACAATGCAAAAAAAAAAAAAAATGTGAGTAACAAAGAGGAGACCTAAAAAGACTTTGTTGGATCCAAATGTTTCTAAGGAAATTGACAAACAAGTCCTCACAATCTCTAGGAAACTTCCCAATCAAAGAAATTTTTGAAATGAAGCCAATAAAGTAACTTCATAGTCAATTTAATATGGAATGCAAGAGCACAAGGATACAAAAAAAGCTTTTGTATTCTCTTTATGCAACCTTCTAAAAGGGTGTTATCAAAGACACAATAGAAACTCAAGAAGAACATAAGATAGATGTAAAATGGATGAAAAAAAGGACATAACCAAGACAAAAAAAATTACAAAATATGATGCAACATGAACACAAAAGGTACACACATGAATGCAAAAGGGATGTAATGAAGACACAAAAGAGAAGAAAAAAAAGAGGCAAAACTAAGATGCCAAGGGACCATTGTGAGTCCTTTTCTCCTGTGTGGAAAAGAGGATATTAGAATAGGTTAAAAAGGGATGTTGTGAGTCCTTTTCTCCTATTTATGTAAAAGAGGATGTCAGAATAGGTTAAAAAATTACATATTGTAGTAGTGCTTACCCTTTTATCGTGTTACATAGGGAAAACACTATTTTGGTTTTGGATAGTCTTTGTAATTGTTTCTAGTTGATTCATTATATGTTGATGAGGGCAACTATATGAAGCTTTCCTTTATTTTGTATAAAATGCCTTGTCAATTTTTTTTAATAGTAAAAGTCACTTTTAATAGACAATTTTTAATAGCAATATAATGTTTTTTACGAAATATGATGCTTTGTCAAATTTTTTTAATAGTAAAAGGCACTTTTACAAAACAATTTTTAATAACAAGATAATGTTTTTTACAAAATATGATGCAACATGAACATAAAAAGGACACAAATGGATGCAAAAAGATGTAATGAAGACATGAGAGAGGAGAAAATAACATGCAAATCAAAGATGCCAAAAGGACCATTATGAATCATTTTCTCTAATTTGTCTAAAATATGATGCCATAATATATTACAAAAAGGAGGTATTGATGTCTTTCTTTATTAAGACCATATGGAACATATTTTAGTTTTGGTGAGCCTTCGTAATTGTTTCTAGTTAATTCATTATAAAAATTTTGGTAGCAACTATGTGAAGCTTGTTTTTTATAAAATATTTTATATAGTTTAAATGTATTTAATTGAAAATGACTTAATTAATTAAAATTAATCAAATTAGCTTACTTTAAGATATTTACAATTTCATCCCGCACAGGTGTGGCTCATTGGCAGTTTCATTGTAATGAAGTTGTTTGTAAATTGGAGGTCATGAGATCAATCCCACTCGGGTTTAACTGTGTTCCATTTCTTGTAGCGGGTGTGGGGCACCTAGGTTTATAGTGGTGGTGGGAATGGATCCCTGAACCCCATGTCATGCGAGTACCAGCCCAGCCCCAGTTGCCAATTCCACTAGTCAAAAGAAAGAAAGAAAATATTTACAATTTCTTCATAATAGAATACCAAATTGTAGATATCTTTACCAGAGCTCTTAGCATAAAAAGAGGAGATTTAATAGTTGTAAAAGCTATCCCAAAATGCTACAAGATAGATATTGCGTTGTCATTTCATATATACACTCCCCACACACTACATCCTCCTTCCTCCATAGGAGGAGAGAAAGTCCAAGCAAGCCTAACATACTCACTATACCATTATCATAATATTATGTTACTAGGAGACACCAACTCCTTTATGGTTGTCTCCAAAACATAAAGATCATAATATGTAAGAACTTATATATAATCCTAAATGGAATAAGCTAGCTATGGAGCAAACCTCCCTCCATCGAACAGAGGAGGACCAAAGTCACCATCGGACGGAGGAGGAGCAAAGTCAACGATGACTTTGCTCCTCCTCCATCCGATGGAGGGAGGTTTGCTCCATAGCTAGCCCACGCCATCCTAAATTGTGTTTCAAAACTTATAAAATTAAACAAAACAAAATTATAACCAAAAATTTTTACATCAAAAATAAATACTAAAATTAAACATATTAACTATTAATATTTATTTTTATATTATAACCTTTTATAACAAAATCCAACATTAAAATATTAAACTATTAATATTCATTTTTATATTAGTCTCATTTTATATGTTGTACTTGTAACCAAATCTTTTAGTTGGCTAACTTTAGACCATCTGCACTTTTTGTGTTAAGTTTGGTCTGAATTCGACAACACGATTTGTTGTTGAAAATTGAGATTTTCATTGTTGAAATTGCAATTTTTATTACAAAAATTGGTTACGAACCCTCAATTGCCATTTGGGCATTCAGATCATGCAATTCTAATCACTAAAAACTATCATTTAAATAATTTCCACCAAATTTTAACCAAAAAAATCACTAAATTTTAAGTGCAAATGATAGAGAGTTTAGTTACTCCAATCCATCCATCTAAAAAAGCAAAGTGTATATGTTCAACACAAAAGAACTCGTCACCCCATTTATCTCTTGGCTGTTATGTATTATGTTTGTGTATACCACACGGAAGTAACATATCCATATCGCAAACACATACCTAATACATATACATCAACTAACTTTAAGTGGGATACATGAAGAGCACACTGTCCATCATAAGAATTAATCTGGGTCAAATTAAAGGTAAAGTACAAAGCGATACACCATGGTCATGAAATACACCTATTGTGAGGTTAAACCACATCTTCAACTTTGGTCAATCACAACTTCTTATTCCAAGTAAAGATTATCACGAACGTCGTTATCAAGACGCCCTTAGGTTTAATTGTATGTTCCGTGTGGTTACCATGTTGTTGCGTGACTTACAAGTTTTATTATATATATTATATTTCAATAATACACTTTATATTGTGAAATTTTAAAATGTTAAACAAGAAGTCAAGGATGTCTTTCAGAAGGGTTTAGTTTTCAGAAGAAAAATTACCAGTCTATGATATTCACTGAGAATCAAAAGACATCTTTATCTGTTACATCATGAGTGTTGTGTTAACAGCTCCCAAAGTACAGCCATCATAAAGAGGGATGACTTTCTCTCATCTAAACAGACTAAGGAATATGTGGGGACAGCACTTGAATTCTGCCATACATAGACTACAAAAACAGTCATTGACCAGCAAAGATCATAATACTGAAAGACCAGCAGCATGCAGAACTAATAAACCAGCCATCAAGCAAGTAAAAAAGAAAAGTGAAAAAACTAAGTCTGATGCTCCTCAGACTTAGTTAAATCTTGATCCATCAAGGTTTTAGTTAATTTTGTTTATTGTATTAAGGTTTTAGTTAATTTTGTTTATGGTTTCCATGTTGTTGCGTGACTTACAAGTTTTATTAAATATATATATATATATTTTTATTTCAATAATACATTTTAACATTGTGAAATTTTAAAATGTTAAACAAAAGTCAAGGATGTCTTTTATAAGGGTTTAGTTAATCTTGATCTATGGAGGTTTTAGTTAATTTTGATTGTGGTAAGATTGAATGATAGTTTTTGAAAGTTTTTGTTAATAATATTAAAATTTGAATTGAAATTATGTAATTAATATAAATTTAATTTAAAAATATATATAAAGTGTTGAGTGGGATCAAATTTTTTGAGATACAAAAGTAAATTATTCTTCAACATTTACATTTCTTAGATTAAATATATAATGCAATATTTATGGTTTTAATTTATATAATGTGTATAGTTTTATATATATATAGTTTTAATGATTTAAATCTAATTTAAGCCAATTTGTTATTTTTATAATATTTTAATTTTTTTACAAAAATACATGTAAACTCCATAATGAGTATGATAGAAGTTACACATCCCCAACTAGATTACACTGACATGTTCCATGAAAGAAAAATTATTAATACCATTAAAAGATTGTTTTATCTATAAGTGGAGTGATTGTTAACACTAACTATGCAACTATTGGCGAGATGTAGAACAGTTGGTGGTGGGGTATGGTTAAGACGCCCTAAGCTGAAAGGTTGTCGGTTCTAATCCCGTGGGATACCAAAAAATCCAACCATGTTAAGGGTTGGTGTGGTCCAGGCCGGGTGTGATCCCCGAGTGATTTTGACGACTTAGATGCCCCTAGTTCGTGGTTACTTAGCCAATAACAACCCTGCAGGTACGACATCCATGCTCCTATATATAGTGCATCTTTCACTCTACCAAATGAATCCTCATCTATATTTCGATATAAACCTACACCAGTGATTGAATCTTTATCCGGCGAGGGGGGCATGGCTCGTTTGGCTCGGTTTTGGCGTCTCCCGAACCGCGTTTGTGCATCCTTTCCTTATAAGTGGAGTGATTGGTAATCAATCTTCGAGTGGGTATAGTTTTAAATATATACTCTCATTTAAAAAAATATTATTAATTTAATGTGTATTAAAATTTCACTATATGTTTTTATAAATAAAAATAATAATAATAAAATTGTATATATAAAAATATATCCCATTAACAAAATAAAGGTAGTGGATGACCTTGCTCCTTCCGGATCACCACTCACAAAGTGCAAACGTGGCACATATCTTCAAAATTCAGACCATCTTGCCCTTAAAATGAAAAGAAATAAGTGAACGGCCTATAGGATCGGATCAAAACTTTGTGGCTCTCAACTACCAGATTTTATTCGCTATGACACGTGGAAACAACATGGATCAAAACTTGTGGCTCTCAACTACCAGATGTTATTCGCTCTGACACGTGGCAGAAACATTGATCAAAACTTGTGGCTCTCATACCATATTTGATTCGCTCTGACACGTGGAAGCAACATGGAAGGGAGGTGAAATACACGTGTCATTCTCAGCACCCTGCCTCGTCCGACTCCTCTTTCCAATGGACGGCCAATGAGTTTCACGGAGGATTGTTCCGGTCCACATTTCCAGGGTTTTCAAGTATTCCAAATCTATTCCACGGCAGCTTTTGTTGCCGGAGTTATTTGCTTCGTCATATTCTCTACAGACAGGGACTAAAATTTCATTTTGGCCTGGAGTGACAAAGAGTTTCAATGAGAGTTTTGGTCCCGCGGATCCCGATCGGTTTCAGCTTCGAAAGGTGAGGTAGTGGGTTCGAATGTCGCGTCGTGTTCGAATCCGTTGAGTGTATAATACAGCCGGGGAGTTTTTTTTCCCTGATATTGTTTTGTTGCGCGAAATTGCGCTCAGCGTATTAGAGGTTTCCAGTTTTTGTTTCACTTTTGGACTGTGTTTATATCGGCAAGCATTATTTAGCATGCTGCAGAGTATTTAACGCTGTTGTAGCATGCTTGATGACCATTGGATCTAGAGCAGCTCAAGTTCCAATGATCAAGACATTAAATGCTTTACAGCATGCTAAAGATTGTTTGTCACTCATCTCTATCTGCCGTCAAAGTCTTTTTTCCACCATAAACTTGTGAAGGTGGAGCTTAGACGAGGTAGATAACCACAGAGTAAGCTATCTACCCTATTCTTGAAAAAAAGCTATCTACCCTACAATTTGCACCGGGGTTTACCTGACGCCATCTAGTGATAGATTACTCTGTTACCCTTCCATGAGACCAAGATTCACCAAATTTCTTATCTTGTTAGTCCAGTTGCGGATCACCTCTGACCCAAGGTAGATAGCTTACTCTTTCCAAAAATAGCAACTAAATATATCTATGTTTTCAACATTGTTAAAAAAATACAACAATTATCTAAATACTCAGCCAAATCTTAAGGCGAGCTCTGGCACGAAACTCCATTTTTTAGATGCACTCGTCAATATTACTTGAGAATTTAGAAAGGAGCATTTCCTCATTACTGGTCTCCCTAACGAGGAGGAGGTACTACAAGTTTCCCTATCAATTTTTCAATTTGTTGAAGTATAGTTTTTGCTCATCTTCATGGTTGGACTGGCCTCAAGCTCGTGATCTTTTGAGATTGTACTAACTGGGCATGTCTAAATTCCCTCCATGTCAAATTTTCTCCATTCAAAAGGGGGAGTATGGGATATAAATAAATCACAAGACAACCCAAACCAAAATTCTAAGCAAAAACGAATATTTAATTTTGTTGTCTACCTTACAAAAATATTATTTACAAACGTCTCTTCATACGTGTGAGGCTTTCTGAGCTTGGAAATGTGGTTTAGGGGAAATAAGGTCTTTTACATAAATTATCGAGAAATTGTTGGTTTGTGATCTTTTGAGATTGTACTAACAATATTATTTACAAACCTCTGTTCATACCTGTGAGGCTTTCTGAGCTTGGAATTGTGGTTAAGGGGAAATAAGGTCTTTTACAGAAATTATCAAGAAATTGTTGGTTTGTGATCTTTTGAGATTGTACCAACTAGGCATGTCTAAAGTCCCTTACTCCTCAGTAACAAAATGGGTTTCTATTCGGCCCTCTTCAATATGTAAAACAGCACTAACATTATTTTGAACAAGCATATTATCTAAAGCCATACTGAAGCCTTGAAGTTTGAACAATCCCATATTCCCAAACTAGTATATTGTCCTTCTGAAAAGAACAGAAATACTCTTGAATGCCCGAGTTGTCCTACGTTCTTCTCTGATTTATATTCACAAATCCAGGTTTTCCATAGCATTGTAAATTAATTGGTTCTTTCCAGTCTGTTCAAATTCTTTGATTTATACTCACAAATCCAGTTTTTCCATAGCATCATAAATTAATTGGTTCTTTCCAGTCTGTTCAAACAGAATCTGATGACACAGAGCAACTCTTAACTTAATTAAATCATGTTCATTTCTTCATTTTTCATATTCCTTAAAAATTATAAATCACAGTCATAATTTTTTTCTTCATTCGGGCATGCAGTCAATCAATGTCTAAATTCTTCTTTTCTCCCTAATTTCCCTTTGCCTCCAGTGTTGAGGAGGTACTCCCTATCTTATTTAGTCTAATTGTTTGCCTGAGAAGAAATCCGGTAAGTTTCGGTTTTACGAAAAGGTAACGGAGTAAGCTATCACTTCACAGCATCCAGTAGACCCCATTGCAAATGGTCGGGTAGATAGCTTACTTCGATAAAGACTCTTACAGGGGAGTATATGTTGGTAGTAATTAAGAAACAATGGTGTATGTTTATCTTGAAACCCTAGTTGAGGTATTGTCTTTGTGTTTTGTCCTGTGTTTTTCTTTGCTCAAACCCTTGTGACTAGAGGGGGTGGAACTCCTTACAATATGAGCGTTACAACACAATTACTTCTTGGAGCCAACCTTCTACATGCCAGAAAGCTTTGTTTTGGCTTAAAACAGTCCCAAGAAGTAATATTTAAAATTTTCTACCTTTTTTAGTTTTTTTTGGTAAGTAAGAGTAAGACCTTATATTAACTACGTAAATACATAATTTAAAAAAAAAACACTATTTGGCCTTGAAACCTAGCCAACCAGTATTAGCAAGTCAATCTGGCCTATTTATAAATAAAAAACACTATGACCTTGAAACCTGACCAACCAGCACTAGCAAGTCAATCTGGCCTAAGGCGCCAAAGTTTACTAACAAGATAAAAATAACCTAGAGCATGCCCATTGGTGGGAAACCTCTCCAACCAATATTGGCAAGTCAATCTAGCCTAAGGTGCCAAAGTTTACTTACAAGACAAAAATAACCTAGAGCCTACCCATATGAATGAAACAAGGCCTCAATATAGTCTATTAAAGTTATCACAAGCAACATAATGTTCAAAATAAATGTTTTAAAGCCTTGCCCTATATAAGGAAACAAGGTACTAACAAAGATATTTATAATCGTCATGACTTTAAGGAAAAACTAACAATAATCTAGCAAAACTAAACACGGGCTTACCCATAAGCTATTGGCTATGTCCTTGTACCATCATGTTCAAAAAGATTTGGATGTGGTTTGTCTACACACTCTCCCCTTCCTCAACATCCATTTGATGCGGGGTGTTGGAAGCTTCAGTCAAATTATCCAATTGACTATGAATCTGGTCCAAATCATCTTGAATTCTTCTAATTACTTTGAGAGCCTTGGATTGAATAAATTATTTATCTATTTCTCCATTAAAACATGAGCAAGGATGTTCTTGAGATTCCAATATGTACTGATAGTTTCCTGTCAATCTGAATCTTACTCTTGCTCCTCAATCAATGGAACTTCCATTGTCTCAATCCCTTTCTCAATGTGGAATGGGATGCACTTGTTAAGGCATGGCTCGATTCATAGGTAGCGGCAGTCGGTCGATTTCTACCTCCTCTCCCTCTACGACATTGAGCCCTCTGTATAGGACTCATGATGCATAGGACCCACACAGAGCTTGATTTTCCCCAGTCACCAGTACCAACGAAGTGCCAAAGCAAGCAAGAATCCCAATGCTTCCTTAAACATCAAATTCAATGGAAATTACCATTACCTTTGACCTAGGATCCTTTAACCATTAGAGGAAGCTCCCTTAAGCTCAATAATAGTGTCGTTTCATTCTCGTCACACCTTATGCAAGTTGTGTCCTTCATATCTACAACCATTATTTCCTCATCCTTGCAAATGTGCTTTTGAATCCTCCCATGAATGTCGTACCTGACAAGCGTTAATGCACTAGGAGATGCATTATAGATCCAACTAGTTCGCACATGTGCATGATAAGATTTATGGATTTATGACCAGAGCCATGTCCTAGTCCATTGCAAATTTAACCCCTAGTCTTAAATGCAAGGTATAGAACCATGTACCCTTGTCATGTTGAGGACACCTGGAATCGCCACACAACCACATGTGTTGCAGTTAAGAGTCATGTTAAATGGGGTGGGTTGTGATCCAGGCATGTTGCACACACATCCGAGGGGATTAATTCCTTTGAGGCTATATCCAAGCATGAGTTTTTTAGTTGTTGCCATCTAAAAGTTGCAAAGTCTTATTCCTAAAGCACTTCTTTTTTTAGAACACCTTCATTCGCCAGGATGTCTGCTAATTTATTGGATTGTCTTTGCACATGGCTTGCTATAAGAGCATCAATCTAGGGGAGAAGCGTAGCAAGCTACTAAATTTTTCCTTCTAGGTGCCTGTTTTTTTAGAGGAGACAGATGGGAATTCCATTTTGAAGTTGGATGATCATCAATATGATAACCTGGGAGTCACCCTCCACTATTAGTCTTGTGTATCCGACTTTCACAACAATTTTTAAGCCTTAAATGAGGTCGTCAATATTACTTGCATTGTTGTTTGCTCTCCCATACATTCTGTATAAATATGCAATATGTTATATTCATCATATTTGAAAGCTTCCCCCAAACCTACAAGCCATGGTTTTCCTTTGGACACCCCATCAACGTTAAGCTTGACAAATCCTGGAGGAGGACTATATGAGGAAGGGATAGATGGAGAGGGCAAGGCTTCTAAAAAGTACTTTGACACTTAATAGGAAGCAAGTTCCACGCCTTTAATGTTATTGGCTCTTGGGATCTCATGAGTTGAAAGCCTCATTCTATCCAAGGAGTTAATGGAAGAGTTTCATGAATGTGAGCCTTCGTTATCTCCCAAACCACTTGAGTACTTCTGATTAGATCATGTAAATTTCTTCTATTTCTTTCCTTCCATAATTCCCACACTAAAAGGCCTAGGAGGAGATACCATAGTATGTTGAGAATGGAATTTTTAAAAGGATCAACAACCTAGTTGGATATGGTTTGTGTAGGGTTTCCTATGTCATAATCAGACCTTGTGAAAAGAACCACATTTTTGTCCCATAACACTAAGGCGAATTAGTAGTTGGCAAGCAAGTGGCTAATAGTTTCATGCTCATTTATACGGAGAGGATAGAGAGAGGGGCCAACAAAACCTTTCTTGAGCAAGTTATCCTAAGTGAGGACGCGCCCTTTAACCATGAGCCATTGAAAGGTCGCAACCTTGGGCCATAGGTTGTTGATCTAGATGTTTTGCAATACCTAGTCCTTGGGGAGATTTTTCTAATAAGTTCATGAGGTGTATGCTTCTTTAACAGTGAAGTTTTCACTTGTGAGGTATCCCCACATGAGCTTGTCATGGCCTAGTTTTTTTTTATGGATATCTCTTGGAGTTCCTCCTGAAGGGATGAACTGTCTTCTTAGGTGCCAGCGGTCAACCACTGATGAGGAGGTATCCAACGTTGGATGTCACCTTCCTCATCATTAGTCTAGTAATGGCAGACTTGTTGAATTCCATTACTCTTGAGTTGTTGTTGAGTGTTAGGGAGATGTTGTGAATGCAAGAGGCTAGGTAGTTGTTGCTAGGATTCATCCTAAAAGAAAGCAAATATGTCATCTTTGATTGCCCAAAAACTTTTTTTTTGAATTAAATATTTGTTTTCAGAATCCAATCTCCATGATTTGAAGGATCGATTTAATAGGGATCAAGTGCCATGCAAGGTTGAGAGGTCATAGAGTCCAACTAGAGGATTTGTTAGAAATCTTGGCTAGAAGATCCTCCCAAGAGGAACACCTTATAACTAAGTCCGACAAAGGTGCTCCTAAGTATTTGGGTGGATGGGAGCTGTTGGAAAAACTTAGGATGCGGGAGATATTCATTTGAATGATAAACGAAGTGTTGAAGAAAAATATATGGGATTCATCGTGGTTGATCGAGGTTCTAGATGAATCCATGAAAAGGTGGACAACATTTTGAAGGCCCTGATCCTCTTTTGTTGAGGAGTGTCCTGTAAGCAATGTATCATCCACAAATTATTGATGCATATGAGCATTTTCAAGGGGATGAAATGCAAGACCTTTGAGATATTGACTAGCAACTATGGATTTTATGGTTCATCCAAGTCCTTCCACCATAAGAATGAAGAGGAAGGGAGAGAGTGGACCGCCTTTCCTTATGCCTCTAGAAGGTCTAAAGGTGGCCGAAGGGGATCCATTGAAAAAGGATTGAAAAGAAGGTTAGCCATGTCAAAGAGATGATCCAACTAGTCCATTCTGGATTAGAGCCAAAAGAAAGGAGCATTTTCCTTAAATATTCCTAACTAAGTTTATCAAAGGCTTTTGACATGTCAAGTTTAATTAGCATGCATGGATTTTTGGTGACCTTGAGAGAATGACTAACTTCATGATCCATAATGATCCTGCCTAATATTTTCCTACCCTCAACGTACCTAGTCTGCTCAGGGGAAATCAGGCGAGGAAGGATTAGTTTGAGTTGATAACTTCAAAATTATTCATTGTTTGGGGTTTATTCTATTGTTGTGGATTACGATATCTTTTAGGGGGGCTTCGTCTATTCAACACCTTTTTTATCCCATCCTCGTACTTTTCCTCTTCTCTGTCGACTATCAGTACTGACATAATCAAGGGATAGTCACAGAAGATATGTCCATGTTCATGGTATCTGCATCAAGGGAGAGGAATGTGATTATAGCCTATTGGTTGGATGCACTCATTGTATGCATGCATCATGCTTATGGATTCCATAGCTCTTTAGAAATATTAATATAAATGCATATGATGGCATACATTGTGTAATGAACTATCTTGGTGATTTCATAGGTTCGAACAAAAGAACCTAGGGTGTTTCCTATGCCCTTTAGGTCTCTTCTTCCCATAAATCTCATGGGAGTGAATATAGTTGGATCAAGTCAAGGGTGTTAGAAAAATATTCCTTGTCTGGGTTAAAACGCTCAACCTAGTATTTGAGATACAACCCTGCAGCATTAAGAAAACAAGGACCATTGTCAAAGATTCATTCCCTATCTTGTAAGCTAGTGAAGATAACCATGAATAACCCTTTATAGTTGATTTGGAGGTTGCAATTCCCTATGTGCTTCCATTTGGTGTTTATCCACCAAATCAAATCTTTTATGTGGGACAAATTCCAATGAACTTCCCTATAATTGCATGATCCTTCACATATTATATCTACGCATTGATCCAGTTCAATGTGATTTGGTAAATAGGCATCTGCAAATATTTGGGAATACACTGCCCTGACTTGCATCCTCCAAGGAGCTAGCGGTTGGAAGTCTGTAGATTATCATATCCCTCACCTCCCTTTCCAGCGAAACCCTCTTCTGCAGTTAATCCCTTCTCAAAGTCAGTTGATGTATCACCCGACACCTTAGGGACATGAGATGTGAGGGAGGGATTCACGATCCCTCCTCCTATGGCCACCATCTTTGCTTGTTGTTGGATGCAAAATGAAAATCCAAAATCATAGAGGCAAAAGAGCAACAAAAAAATGAAACCATAACTAGTGTTAGCTCTCATCCATATTCGATCAAAGGTTGTTCAGTATTTTATCTTGTAGATATGGGATTGACCATTCCACTTCAAAATTTTCTAGTTATTCAAATTTGTCTATTAACTTAAAAAATATTATATTGTTATTTGGTTTGTGTTTGTTTGTGAATGTCATACAAGAGATGATGTTCTTTGGGTTTTATTTCCATAAACAAAGAGGGTAGTTATTCAAAGTAACGCATAAACCTAAAAATAGATTATTGTTGTTATCATCATAAAAAAAAGTAATACCAACATGATTGTGACAATAGAGTAAAATCTAACCATGGAAAACCCTTTTGATATCACATAATTTTGTTTGAATCTTTGGCATTACCACTTAATTATAAATTAATGGCAAACAATATAAGATTAAAGTCTTCATTTCACAATCCATTTATGCCCCTAGCTACTGGAAAAGTTTAAGAGCAAAGATTCTAATCCTTTCCAAAATCCTATGGAAGTTGTTTGAAACTTTATGTAGATGATAAGCGATACAGGGTGGATGAAACATTCTATAGACAATTTGTTAACTTAAAACTGTAGTTCATTTATGTTCAACTTAACTCTAATTCTTAAGCTTAATAAAATAATGAATATGGCTAAAAGATGTGGTTTACTTACACATTGAATTTAATATAAAGTTTTAAATTAGTTAAAGGTTGAACCTAACTTTGAGTTTAATCCTAGTAAATTTAACTAAAAGATGTAGTGTAGTTAAACACCAGCTTAAGTTAAAGTTTTAATTTAATTGGATATTGAATTTAGCTTAAAGATTTGTTCCATTAATTATTAAAGTGAAGATATGAGATTGGTGTTTATTATATAAGAACAATTTTATTGATTAGCTATTAGTAAATACATTTTAGGATTTGATTTAACCTATGGGGTCTTCGATAGAGGNTATATATATATATATATATATATATATATATATATATATATAACACACTCCAAATCCCTATACTAACAAAATAATAACCCAATAGCATGTGTGTGTGTGTGTGTCTGAGTAGAGGAGATATTATTGTCATCCACATAATTTCAAAATAATGGCTTCCCTTACCTTATTAACAAGTGAATCCTAAAGTAATTATGAAGAGTGTTTTGAACCTAATAAAGATTGACATATAAAATGATGCTCTACCATAAAAAAAAACAAAAAGATATTATCTAAATCCATTAACTATGATATCCCTATGCATAAGAACATTATTATGGTATTTCCATTTATGTTTAAGAAATAAATGATAGTTATAGAATCAGAGGCTTAACCTATGGAAGAAAGAAGGAATGCATTCATGGGATTGGCATACTTAGAATAAGTATATTTTAATGTGCTTTACTTGTCTTAGATTAATTCATATATAATAACTCTAGAAACCTTGATAAAGTCTAAACAATTAGAAATAGAATGTGTGGAAAGTACAACTCAACCTTAATCTTAAATTTTAGGTGATTCGATCGATAAAGTGACATCTTTTGATTTTGTGTAAATTTTAAAAGTTGGGTATTTGTTTTTGGTTCCATGAATATATTGAAAAGGTTCATTTTACGTTTTAGAAAGGTTTTGGGAATACCGAGTTATGTTTCATATGAATATCAGATGGTAGCAAATATTGTCCATTAATATGCAAATTCCCTATGGGTTCTTTTTTCGTAAAAAGTGACAATAGAAATTGAACGGTACTTGGAAACAAACACTTGTATTTTAATGTTGTTGATATGTGTTGAACAAACCAGATGTTCCTCTAGGAATGCTCTGGGTAATAATAGCTTGATTATGTTGCAAAATATCAAGTTGATGATAAGTACGAATAAATAGGATCATTGGTATGATATGATGATTCTTTGTGAGCTAAGTCAAGTGGTAAAGGTCTTGTTAATGTAAGATGTTGGTCTTACCAAGATAGTATGTGCTTGTACAATGGTCAATGTTTCATATAATTGCATTGTTGTGTTGTTGTAATACCTGTTAAGAAAAGTATCTTTAAGTTGAGAAAGTATATTGGTGATGTGAATAGCTTGTCGAAAAATTATTTATATATTTTGTATATCTTGTATATTTATACCTCATGGCTTATCACAAGAGTTATTGATTAAAATCAAAATATGATTCAGGTGAATCTATTTTGTTCAAGGATTGAAGACCTTGCAATGAGGCTTGAAGACCTTATGATAGGGATCAAAGATTGGCCCTTTCTTCTACATGGGGACCACTCTACTAGTCCATGTTCTCACGCATGAATCCTATGAGTGGGATAATGATATTCTGAGGGACCAATAGGGTGGAGGCCGACAGAAAAGCAGGTGGTAGTGGGAAGGATTGTGGTGTCTCAGAAGAGAAGTCCCAAGAGTGGCAATGATAAAGGCATGTTTGATGACATGAAAGAGTAAGTATGCATCGATGGCGATGCATAATTTTAAGGGGGATGGGATGTAATATCCCGAAGGTAAACCTCGTACATTTGTTTAATTGCTTATTTTGCTTTGATGGAAGTTGGCACTATGTGTCGGGACCATGGACACTTGATGAGATGGTTTATATTTCAATTAGAATAATTAGTATTATAATTTTTATTATTTTATTATTACAATTAATAATGGCACAACATGAGAACAAATGTTGTTGGGGGGTTCTGGAATGTCTTGTGAGATGGGGTTGGGGTAAGGAGTTGCATCTCCCCCTAGCATTACTCTTTCCTACTCAATTTCTTTATTTCCAGACTATGGGGGTCCAAACCCCTTAATTGGTACCATGCTTGCAGAATTTGTCTCCCTAAATGAGAATATTCCTCATCTAGTTAGCAATGGGGCCCACTTTCACTTCACACACTAGCCATCCACATTTCTTGGCTCACTAAAGTTATGATAGCGTCTATTTTGGTCAAGGCATGCACCTAATTGAGTTAGTGTCAGTTAATTTTAGTTAATTTTAGTCAATTTCAGTTAATTCCAATTAAATTGAGTTAGGTGCAGTTAATTTCAGTTGATATTGAGTTAATGTCAGATAATCTTAGTTAAATTGAGTTTAATTGAGTTAAGGGAAATTACTTTTGAGTTAATTTAAACAACTTTCAGTTAAACTGAGTCCTTGTTTCAGTTACACTAGTTAAACTAGTGGAACTAGTTGTAGGTTAATTAATTGAAGGTTACTTTAATTAATTAAGCAATTCCACTTAGGAATTGGAGCCATTTGTCAGTCCAGTTTAGCTTTGTGTTTGATTTAGAGTCTAACTGATTTTGAGGAATTTGAATTAGCTAGGTCAGGGATTGGTATCTATCAGTGTTAGGAGTCAGTCTCAAGTGATTTGGTTGTAGCTTGAGTGTGCCAGTAAGTAGGAGTCAGGAATCCCCATTGGTTGGGAGTCCTTCCTTAGTTGACTGGAACCAAACTCATGGAGGCAATTCGAATTGAGTAGAGCGATTCGAATGGATGGAGGGGGGAATTCATTCATTATTGTGCAGGTTTTGGAGTGCATCGGAGGTGGGATTTAATGAAAATAGTGAATTCCAAGTGAATTTTTGGTGAAACTTGCACGATTTTGGTGGTGATTTTACCAACTTGATCCCGGGGATCAGTATTTTGTGTGTTTTTTTATGCCCTAGTAGGGACCCCGAGGAATATATGGTTATTTGTGGTATGTGAAACGAATTCCCTAGTAGGGGTTCAACGTGTGTGCTCTATAGAGTGGTATTGTTTGTAAATTCGAATGCTCCAGTGGGGGTTCGAATTGGTAAAATTGGCCTAAGGGTCAAAAGTGTTGTTTGAAGAATTCACCCACTAGGAGAGGGGGGTAATAGTGAGTGGGGTTTTCTTCCTAGTTGCACTAGTACCTGAGGGAGACGGGGATAATCTGGTATCAGGTGACTAGGGGCCAATGCTCTCAATATTTGAAAGCTCTAGTGGGGGTTTGAATTGAGAAAGTGAACTTGGAGGTCAATGGGTGTTCCGAGAGAGGGGGGTAATCTCAAGAACTACTCGGCTCTCCTTTCTGGGAGAGGGGGATAATTCCAGGAAAGGGAACAAATCAGCCTTAGTGTCTTTTAGAAGAGGCCATCTCACGCGGTATTCCAAGACTTCAGCTCGAGGGGATCTTTCAGTTGGAAAACTCTTGTCAGGAAAGGTCAAAGGTTGGGAGGAATGTTGTCTTATTGTCGCCAGTCACCTAATATTAAGATAAGTACTTAATATTGTATGGTATTTGCATGAATATTATGATTAGTATGCAATTTGTATGTGTTCTTGATAAAGTTTACATTAAGAAAGTTTTTAGCCTCATCGGGATTAACAGTTTCTGAGAGAAATTGTACTGCTTTGTCCTAGCTATTGTACCGAATTTTTTTAATTGAGAATATATATATGAAATATGATTTAAAAGTGGTTTAATGGCTGATGATAGCTGTAATTATTTTCTTTATGCTCAATGTATAAATCTGGTTTGAAAGAAAAAGGATTGACTAGAATTTGTAAGGCTATGAATTCCTACTAATACTACAATTATTGGGATTTGTTAATGATGATTTGAAATGTAATTTAAATTATGTATTTATCATTCATCCAAGGATGATATGGACTGTCATGTGGCTGAACATGACATCCAATTATAAGTTCATGCATCTTTTAACTCGGTTTCTTATGAGTCCAAAATTTGTATAGAAATTAGTTTCAGTTTTGTAGAAATTATAGGGATTACTTTCAGTTACTAAAAGAGAAATTTTGGTAGGTTGATTTTATGAAATTTGGAATTAATTAGGACTGGTATTTTGGACAGCCATGATTTATTTATACATGCTTCCACATCTAAATGTTAACTAGAAATTGTTTATGTTGAACTAGGCATCCTAGTTAGTGACTAGCTGCTTATTTACTAGTTAATAGTTTCGAGACTAGTTTATTGAACAAATTAAAAGTTTATGATAACCAACCATATTTGAATATGCGAACCTTTCCGATGTGCTAAACATAATATCATCCCTCTTTATCTCTAAAGAGATCCCCTATGCCCTTCCTAACCCTTAGATCTAGGTTGGGTATGTTACAATCTACAAGGGAAGAATATGGCATATGAGAAGTCAAGGGAAATGTAGAAAGCTCCACTATGTGATATTGAAGATAGAGAGGTTCAAATTTTTATTTGGATGTTTTGGACCTTAATTAGATTATGGAACTTCAATATAGGTCTCTAATAAAACATGTTTTGGTAGGTTCATCTCTGAGCACTCTTTAACTTTTTGGAATCAAATTTGGTGATTTCCAAAACTATGTTATACCCTCGATTTCCATGTTCTTGCAAAAGGTTGGTTCATGCCCAAGTTCAAATATAAGGAATATAATCTAAAAATGCTAAATGCTAAATGGTTATGGAGTAACACCATGCTATCCCTTAAGAACTGGATGCCATGTGTTGATATGAGGCAGACGAAGAGTCCATCCAAACAATCTAGATCAAACGTTCCACCCTCCCTCTAGAATTATGGAATGTGTGCTTTGTAGGCTATAGGTGGAAGCATTGGGAAATTTATCGATTTTGGGTATAGTTGAAAGTCGATTCAAAAGTGCTCTAACTAGAATATGCATTGAATAAAACTTGGAAGAAGGATTACCAAATTATCTAGATTACAGTAGGAATAGTGACATACCATAAGCAATTAGACTATGTAGGACCCTTTTAAAATGTGTAGTATGTCACTTATGCAGTCATATGAAAAGTGTTTGTCAATTTCTATCATCAAATGGGATCCCAATTGTGGATAGTATTAAAGTGAAGAAGGCATGCCTCTTTATTTGGTGCATTAACTAGAGAGTAGTGATGGAATTAAGGACTTGGACCCTACAAGAAATATCAATTTAAAGGAACCCTCTTCTAAGAGATCTGAGGGATGCACCCCTTCTTTGAAGGCCCTTCACAACCCAAAATAGTGGATGGTATTGGAGAATCATAAAGATATAATGCCACTTGGGCATACAATTGAACGAGATGGGTTGAGATAGTCTTTTATAAGAACATATTCTTACTTTTGAAGGTGTGTTTCTTAATTGTTTAATGGTTTCACTTTCTAGTGGAATTACATTGGTTTATAAGTATTTTCCTCAATCCTTAGTGGTTATCAGTGGAAACCCTAATCCATTGGATCTAGATGATCCTAGCTTTATTGTTTCTATCTCACATTATTTCCTCCCTCGTTATCACTTCTCTAGGTCCCTCATGACCCTCTCCTAGTTAATCATGAGGTGTCTCTAAACCTTCTACTAGTTTGCCCCGAAACCCTCTCTGTTAGACCCTCTAAATTTATGACCTCCCTCCTCCTTTAGAAAGGGGAACAAAGAGGGTGAAAGAACCATTATTTGTTGATATCCTCCAGGATAATGCTAGAATATGTTATAAAACATGCAACACATGGGCTAGACTCTAGCTGTCATGCCAGCTCTTGAAGGAAATATTTGTTGTCCATTACCTAGAAAATGGATGATAAAGAGGTTATGAAAGATAAAAGGACAATAATTTGGGATCTTAGAGAAAGAACAATATTTTCCAATGCTAAACCATGATTTCCCTTTCCTTAAATATCTAGGTGTTGGGAGACCCTTTCAAAAGAAAGCATGTTGATTGTTTACTGCAATCCCACAAATTGATTATCTTGTTCATTATGGAAACTATGTTGGTAGGGGATAATACTATTTTTTTCCCTCTTCATTAGAAGGGTGGTCTTTTGTTGTCCATGTTGCAACTGATAAGTTAGGTGGCTTAAAAATGACTAGAACCACTTGTTTAGACGTCTCAAATCCATCATACTTGATTCAAGATAATAACATAAGTATTTTCCATGGAACTAGGGAAATCATTTTTTGGCTTCAACCTTATGGTCCTTATAAGAACAAAAGATAATTCTAGGAAGTAGATTTTTAATTGAAGTATGTGTGAAATGAAAATGTTGTGATTGGTTTGACTTAAACCTTTCCCTATGTTAAGAAGAGGTTTGGGGAAAGTGGGAAGAAGAGGATAGATAGAAAAAATTCTTCTCCAAACGATTGAAAATGCCAACTCAGTTGATCTATAACCTAATCAATCTAGGTTGTTGAGAAAAGCTATCTACACAATGCATCATAGAGAAACTTATGCACTATCGATCAATAGTATGGTGTGGTAGTGTAATGATGATAAGGCATAAACACTTAATATCCTTGTTTCTTAAAGAATACAAGTGCATTCCCCCTTAATGACCTAGAATTCACGGGGTTGAGAAATATCTAAATTGACATACCTCTAGATCTATTACAATTGGCTATCTCTTATAAGACAATCAACATATAGAGGAAATTGGAAAAATCCCCCCTGGATAGGTCGAAGATGAAATACGTGTCTTCCTTGCTGGGTTGGTACCACATATAATGAAAACCTTGAATGCATATCTTTCATGATCCCAACAATGAATCAATAAATATATGAACTAAATGCCCCCCTTAAAGGACTTAGCCACCTTAAGGAGAAAGGACGACTCAAGCATTAACGATTGGTGACTCCACCATTATCATATGATCCTTCGATAGGTTGAATCCTTTGTAAAATATCAAGTTATATAATTTGACACAATCATCTACCTAAGCCTTTTCTTTGCAAATTTTCTTTTTCCACATACTAAGATTGCAAAATGGAATGGAAGATGCCAGGCCAACTTTGAAATAATCCATGGGGAAGGGTTGATAAAATCAATTGGGAGGTGTCAACCTACTCACCCCTCCCATGAAATGTTTTAAGGTTATGGATAATTTACAAAACAAGTGTTCCATTATGCACCTTGAAATTGATGCAAAGTTTATACTTAGGCCTAGACCACCTTGTGGCATATCCACATCAAAATGTGAGGAATTGACTAATATTTCCACCTTGATGGTGAATGCATGCGGCTTTCAACATTTGGCTTTTTCAACATAGTGGAGGAGGAGATTGAGAGCACAAAAGACTAATCCAATGCTTGTGTCCTTTTAGATCGACACTCTCCAACTAGTGAAATGAGCCATTGTCATTGATGACACCATTGTTTTGTTTGTAGGACCTTTGCGAGATTCGGTGTGGCATCTAAAGATGTGAGAAGGAGTCACTAAGACTCAATGTAATGTGAAGATTTCAAACTTTTAGTGAATCATTGACAAGAGGAATTGGATTGAAAGTTAAGTACCGAACACAAAATTAGAGATGATTGTGCCATGGAAACTACATCTCAACTATGGGGATTAAAGGAAATAAAGAATGAATTCTCTACCTTCTTGCTCTTCTCTTATAAATAATTTATAGAACTAGATTCTTAGTTGGGAAAGTTCAACTCTATGGTTAAAAAAATTGTGGGCTAGCTTCATCTACCTTCGGATGTAGCACATCCCCTCTCCCTTTTGAATGTCGCTTTAACTAAGGACACATTTGTAAGTCGTTTCTCTCAAGCACCCAACAAAGAATGACTTTCCAAACATGGCATGGACCTAGATATGGAGCATTTTATTAAAGTTTCCAAGCGTGTGGAACATGAAGAAGCTTACATACACATGTAGGACAGGACAATGGAGAATTGGAATGGCCTTAATAGGAAAAATTTTAGTTTCCCTTCTATATCTCTATAGTTATTATGTATTGTAGAGTAATAATTTTCTTATATCAGTTTGTATGGTAGTATACCTACCAAGTATTCTTATATTGACTAAGGATAGGCTCTGCTATAAAATTTTGGAAGAATACTCTAGCTTTTGCATCATTTGGCTATGGCCATGATTTCTCTTGTATTTCATAGTTGTATGACTTGGATACAATTTTATCCAGTACAAAATCTAATTGTTATAGTGAAAAAAAAATATTGAATTTAAAATTTGGTGGATTAGAAATTGGTAAAATAACTCAAGTGCGCCTATTTTGTTTGAACAAAATATCTTTGGTGCACCTATTTCCTACAATCCACTATCCTTGAGATTATCAACATTCACACTAATGGTGATGCCTTTGTCAAACACAACAACACCCACATTTTGTAATTTCCAAACCATGATGATTGTGCTTGAAATCAAGGCACATACCCCTAACAATTCAATGTGTTAATGATATTTGGTAGCAGCATTGATGGTGCACTAAGTCATCTAGACATGCATTGATATGTGCAAAAAAGTGAAAAAACATGAAAATAACAAATTTTGTGGGTATAACTTCATGCATGCTCCGATGCATCTTGTCACCACCAATAGTGCACAAAGAAGAACCAACAACAATGAATAGAGGTGCTATAAGGCAGATTTAATGCACCATGAATGAAAGGCACATACAATGTGCCAATTTAGTGTTCCCGCATGAATGGATAGCACTGCCATCAATGCATTGGTCATCCACCAATGCATTAAAACATATTACATTGAAACATATATGTTAATGCATTATATTTTATGGAAATAATTAGTGTGTTTATTCCAACCACAAGCACACTGACGCAACGTACATGTATCTTGCATTAAACAATACACTTAAGTGGATAGATTGCACCAAGTATGGTGCAACAAAATGTATAGTAGTGCACTAATGTGCATAATAAATATGTGTGTTAAAATGTTTCACATCCTCGGTGTGCTTAAGATGGTCAAGAAAATTATTCGCTATGTGGCCCATAATGCAATACTTCTCAATGCAAAAAAAAAACAAGTTGCACTAGTGGCAATTTAAAGAAAATAAAAGAGGAAATTAACTACTGAAATGGAAATTAAATTTGTGAAAATGTAAATGAATGGAAAGAATTTACAAAGTACTACCATGTATGTCATAAAGGTATGATTGCCTCAAAAATCACAAACTAGATTTAAGGGGTTTTGGGTCATCCACAAATGGATTCCATGTATGTCATGAAGGTATAAATGACTCAAAAATCACAAACTATATTTAAGGGTTTTGGGTCATCCACAAATGAAATAAAACCCATGAGGATGAATATTATCAATGAAATTTAACATAAAAAATGGGGGATAATGAGGGATAATGAATATTAATGCTTAAAGGTGTTCGAAACAAGGGTGGATGGTAAAAATGATAAATGGTTTCATATTTTTTTCATTTAACACTACCAAGGTGCAACTTGTATCATGACATATTGATATGCATATCCACATTGTTATAAGTTTAGTGTGCATAACCAAGTTGATTTTTAAAAAATGGTAGGTTTACAAAATATGAACATGGAAGGCCACTATATGTATGTATGTATGTACATTTATGTGTGTGTTAACATGGTGCAATGGTATGCCAAACTATTTTAGGTGCATTGAAAATAAAACCTCCGCTAAAAGCTTATCCCACCCACCTCTATTGGAAACCATTTCTAAAAGTATAGTATGTAGAAGTGCTTATGCAAAAGAGTGTTTTTCTTATAGTGAGAAGGCATTACAACTACCAACTTTTACTTCCATTAGTATTTCCAATTCCTAATAGGAGATGATATTGTGATGTGCATTTCATTATAAATCTCTAATGAGGATAACCATAAAAAGTTATCAATATTTTATGAAAACCCCCATATATTTTGGAATCACCAAGCAAAATTGGGATGGAACTTTAAACTCAATTATGAAGATTAAATTTTGTCTACAACTATTATAGTTCTTGGTAGATGAACATTTATCTAGTTGTTTGACTTTTGCTCACCATTTAGGACATTTAAATTTTAGGCAATGTGATATTTACGATATGTGTTGTTTTGATGGCCATATGTTGAGCATGGCATATTTTGCATACCTAAGATATTTAAAGTGGGTTCATTTAATTATTTTAGTTTTAATGTTGTGGTGATGATCCAACTACCACCCTCCTTTCATAATATTCTTTGTACTTTTGTAATAATCATCATCAATGTTATCATTATCACGGGTGTTGAACATTATCATCCCCTCTACCATCTTTTCACCCTCCAATGGGGCCCTTGGTAAAAATTCACAAATCTCACCATAAGGTTACTCTTTTCCCCTTGCTTTTGCTTTCATGGAATTTTCCATCATCTCCTCCAAGCCTTTCTCCACCAATAATATAAAATGAAAGAAAGTTACACTTAACTCTAAACAAATTGTATAATCTATGTTTGACAAGACAAAGTGTCGAATCGTCACATGTCTCAAAAATATCCTCAAAGTATCTCAACTCGATGTCCTATTTCCATTAAATCTATTAATATTTATTTTGAAAATCAAAGGGTATATACCCGAGTGTTAAATTATTATCATCAATGTACCTAACCCAATTAACATAAAATCCAATCAACAAATTCTATTGATATTGAACATAATTACCACAATACAACCTCAACATTTTGAACAATCTGCATCGCTACAACCTAATGTTCATGTGTAAAATTTGAGAAAACTACACCACACAAGCAACGCATAGCCTCTTGTGAATGGTGGGATGCATCACTCTTATAACAACACTCTTATAAGAAACCTTCATCCCACACACACACACATAGATGCATCAATCTTCTAACAACACTCTTATAAGAAACCTTCCCCCCCCCCCACACAGATTTGGTGAAAATATAGAGCTAGAGGTTGTTAGAATTAATGTGGTATTGGGAGGATAACTCTCTTATCCCTTTGGTTAATCTTTTCTATGTTTCTTGACTGGGATTGTATAATCTTAATCATTGTCAAGTAGGGAAAATACTAGGGGAGGTCTATCATACAATTCTTGACTAGTTAGTGTTTTGGTTAAAGACTTGTTTCAATTCAATTTTTTTGTGGTTGTGGGTGATAACTTGCTTGGTGACAACAAGTTTGCAAAAGAGCTCATGCTTATAGGTTTGCAATCAACAAGTCATTGCAAACTAGCTAAGGGGAGATGGTCAACACAAATGGATAACAAGCAAGTTGAAGGGAAGTATGTAGTATGTGTAGGTGGGTACAAAGAAACTTGAAGGGGAAGGCCCCATGCCTATAGAAACACAAATATGAAGGGTCCTCAATATAAACAAACAAGATCTCAAGTGGAGGCCATGGATGCAATAGAGAGATACCACAAGAGGTTTTATACTTTGGCCAAGGAGGAAGTGGAAATAATAGAAATTTGGTTCAATAAAAGAAGGGTAATACCTCCACCATGACTATTGACATTGGGCTCTTAAATTGGATATCGAACATAGGATTTTCTAGAAGTCGAGACACCAATACCTCAAATTGGTGGAACTCTACTAACATAAGGAAAAAATTATTATGCAGGTGGTAGAAGAAAAAGGGACTCAATGACATGTTATTCTAAACACTTTGGACTTCTTGGATAGGAAATATGAATCCTTGATCAAAGCGATATGGGGAATTAAAGTGGTTGTGGAGAAGAAAGATCAATTTGAGAAGACTCAAGTAGCAGAGGATTAAGTAACCACTAAGGAAATAGACATTTATGTAAACTTTTCCTAGGATGGTGCGTACTCACAACCCCATTAATAGATCTAGTTTTTTGTTTTGTTTATATTCTTAGTATATCTTAGAATGGTTGATTATGATGCCGAATATCATAATGCAGATTGGTTATATAGCAATAGTATGTTGCTGGATAGATTTGTCATTTCTTTAGTGTTGTATTATTTCTTTTAAGGATAATATGTTATGGTATAGATAACTATGTCAGTAGTTTTGATTATCACATGAAGATCCCTTTGAGAGTTAGAACCTTGGATTGGAAAATATGTACTATTATTTATATAACATTAATGAATGAGTGGCTAATTTACAAAAAGAAAAGATTCAAGTGTGAGGAAGAAGGATGAAAGGATTAAATACAAAGAAGATTGGAGAATTCCTTTGCATCCAATCCAACACAAACACCAAACAATAAACTCCTTTGTATGCTTAAAAAAAGGGATTTCCAAGCATATCAAAAATTTGATGAAGATACATATACAAAAGAAAGTGTCGATACTCTATTCCTCAATATAAGAATCAAAGCATAAAACATAAAGCAGCTAAAATAATTCTAGATCCTAATTCTCGTACAAACAAATTATATGTTGTTGGTGCAAACTCAGACCCTAGGTTCTAAATCGGTTACCAACAATACCCCTATGAGAATTCAAATTGAGATAGATTTAAATATAAACCCTCTTGTGGTGGTTTCTAAGTATATGGCGGGTTCTTCATTAGTAATGCAGAGTTTTCTTGGATTGGAGTGTTGGTATGTGTTATATTCTTTGCAGGTGTGTTG